>JAHZNB010000819.1:0-28119 GCA_027744295.1 Callyntrura guangdongensis | reverse complement strand
CACAATCATTTACATTCACACGAAATAATGTACATAATATTCTGTTCATATACGGCAATAATCGATTATGGGGTTTATGATACCGTTGACATCGCCAGCATTAGGTAATCAAACCATGAAAGACCTTTAAGTTCACATTTCTTCATAATGATAAGTGCGAATTTTTTCATCGTATTAACTTGTTTAAATAACACTGTAGTCAGGCAGTCTGTGTTGTCGTTTACACATGGCAAGTCCGGCTCAACAATCCAGATTCTCAATTCTTAAACTCCCACATTTTATCAGTGATTTGTAAGTTTGTGAAAAACAAAACATGGAAAACATGAAAGCAAAAATTTTCTATCTATCTTACATAATGCATACACGACACATTTTATGCTCAATGTCATCATCAAATCAGGCATACCTTTCTTTACAAAATAAGCATATCTCTTGCAGATGTGCAAGTAATGTTTAGTATGCGAACCAAAATGGTTGCTTTTGAGGGCAGAGAGACGAACCGACCCAACCCATTTAGGCAGGAGACTGTGTGACATGCAAACAGACAACAAACATGCTATTCATTTTTCACTGTTGACAATGCGAAATCTGACATGATTTTCTGCTGCATGTGCTTGAAATGTTTTAGTTACTGGTTCTTAGACCAGAGAGAATTAAAACTAACTTTAAAGTCGTGAATGAACGATAAAAAACAGAAGACAGAGAGTTGATAAAATTGGACAAAAAACCCTGCCTACTGATAACATTTATCACGTGGTCCTCATCCCTAATGCCGTTCAGAGGTTACGATTAAAGGTGATTATTTTCTTCATCGGCTCTCCAACTAGGATTAAAACGATACTCAAGGTAAGATGTGAGCTCAATAGTTTGATTTAGATCAAATAATGTTTTTTATTTTCCTTTCTAATAAAAATCCAATAAATAAATGATATACAGCACACAGCCCCCACCTCAATTTTCATTTTCATCCTTTACAATGCCGATGATGGACCACACCACACACAAACATACACCAGAAAACACGCATAACACAAATAGCGCATGCGGCTAAAAGGAACGAAATATAAGAAATTCTGTTTGTATAGCCAATAATCTAAAGATCTAAAATTATGATACGATATGACACCTACGCCAGCAGCGTATGTTAGGACAAAGAATGTTGATGCCAGCTGAAAATCTACACACTTTGTAATAAAATGACAATGAAATAAAAAATGTCACAAGAGTCAAGAATAACTAGACCCCAATCCCTATATATATTCTCCAAAAGCAGTCCAATCAGCTTAATAAAGAATTGAATATTGCATACGTTAACAAAATCTTTGCTCCTGTTTGCTACACATAAACATGAAACTGACCTTGGAGCGTGAATGAAGCAAAGCGATACTTTAACTTTCTAGCACATGAAAATAAATGAAATTGGTCCTAAAACACCGAAAAATACTCCCCCAGCTAATCATTTGTCTCATACATTCAATTTCTTTTGTGTTCAATGAATGAAGCGTAGCCATAAAGTGCCTACATGCGAACTGCTTTTTTATATTACAGCTTGAGCATGAGCCATACAAGTTGTAAATGACTTCAATGAAAATTACATAGGCACATATGTTATTGTTTTGGGCATATGTATCTTTGTACATTGTAAGAAGGCACACTGCAAGAATAGGAAACAGCAATGGCAGCATCCAAGTTAAGTCACATTTAAACATAAAAACATTGAAAAGAATAAAAAATATGAGATACTCGACACACGAGGTCGTATTTATCAAGCCCAATCTTGACGAACGGAATACAAAACACTAACGCTCTACCACCATATAATATGTTAGTTACGTTACATGATGTATAATGCATGCCAAAGCTTTCATGTACACACACATACATACAAAAGGAAACGGCAAGGAGAATTTCTTATCATTATTCCTCTCATTTTCATGATGAAGCATATAGTGTGCAACTAAATGCGCTTTGAAAATATTAATTGCAGCGCTGACAAAGTGAGAGAGAGAGAGAAACTGTATAACGTTTCCTGACTTGTGTAAAGAAAGACGGCAATGAGTTTTGATTTTGATGATTCAGTACAAAATGTCAATACAATTTCACTGTAACGCTTTCACAGTTTCGCCTGTTGTATAAAAATCACTTAATACTAGTACGATGTCATAAAAACTCCTGGGTATCACCTTAATGACGATCGTGGTAGGTCATTACTTAAAAATACCTAACAACATTACCATTTCACTTTCGCATGTGGGCATGCTATCCACTATACAATGTTGTAAAAAAGTGCCTGTGAAATTAAACTGGCACGCTATTTATTTATTACAAGTTGCGAGTGGGGTTAAAATAAGTTGTAGTAACAATGCAATGCTATCAGTGATGATCATGGATGTTGTTACAAACTAACAATCATGCTACGTAGGTAGAGAAGCTAACACCCATTCATGCTTGCTTTACCTTTTTTCACTTTCTTCTCACCAGAAAACTTGTCTGTTATTAAAGTCAGACCAGTTAATGAATGAATGCATGAATATGAATAAAAAGATGGAATGTATGACAACTTGAAATGCAGAATGCAATGAATCATGAAACTGCAGTTTGCAAATTGAACAGATGTTCATGTTTACTTAATTATGTACTTAAATGCTCTCTACGCAAATCAATGGCTGTCTGTGGCTCGAGTAAAAAATTATCGTTTTAAGCGCTTTCCTGTTTTGCAGCAAGACTTCCTTTGTCTCATCAAATAGGCAAACTTAAAAGCTTCCTTTTATCCCTGTGACAAGCAAAATATTCGCGTTTCGCAATACACATAAATTTATGAGACTGCGCTCACTACTAATTGCAAGTCGTCGTTAAATGTTAAACGTTAAGTAAACAAATAATTACAATAAGTTACCCAAAGCGCCAGCGCCACTATGAATATATTAGACCAACGTGTGTGATTTATGAGTTTATGAAATTCCATCTTCCATCTCAACTCTACATTAATAAAAAACGGTTCACAACCAACATCAACCCTCAACTCGAGGTTTGAGACTCTTTGTCTTATAGCCTTACGATGCATTGTAACAAACTATCAAATGAACACTAGGTAAATTCCATTCCAGTTATAGCACAACGCAGATACTGAGTAAACAAATGGCCGAAATAATATTATGGCGAACATTATGCCCTATCTGTGTATGCATGTTTTGTATTTACATTAGCATAAATGCATTAGTTCATTATCTGTACATTTTAGCCAACTGCTCTTTGTGTTTTAGTTATTATTGAGTAATAGACTTTAGGTTTGCTATTTTCTTCCAAATTCAAATAGGGTTCAAGGAAATGAAAACAAATGGCCACTTATTTTTAAAAAAATGTAAATTACAATTTATTTATAACTAAGTATCAGACAATTTGGTAGAGGGAATTACATTTTTTTATTCCCAAACGAATCAAATCCTCAACCGTCAAGTATAACTAGCCAGGGACTTGCTGTCCGCTTGAAATATAGCTCTCTAAGAATTGTAACATCAAATATGATTGACAGTATAATTGTACGTCAAAGCAAATAATCGATAAGAGATTCATTTTCCGGTTCCATCCAACTTAAATACACTGGTTTAATTCTATATTATGTGTTTGTGTTTACTTTTTATATTATAAATTTAATAATTAAAAAGAAAAACAAAATACCTTGCAAATGGCTGAGATTCAACTGAATAGTCTGTTTCAATAAGCTTTCCCGCAAGCAACAATGAACGCTCTTCCTCCGTTAGGGGAAGTAACCCCATCTTTTCCATTTTTATTAGATTGTAACAATTTCACAAATAAGTGAACTCACCAAGTCACCAGTAACACACACTTCCACTACTAAAATCCTTTAAGTTCATTTATGCCGAACTGACTACCTATTACGGACGGCAGTTGATGGAAATTGGCAATATAGCTTTTCTCTAGGTTTAGTTTAGTACAAAAATTTAACAACAAAACTTTCACTTGTGTTACGTATCAGCCGAGTTTACTTATAATTTCGAAATACACATAATCATACATTTTTAACTGAATGGCAGTAACAACAAACAGCAGGGTTTATGTACTATTTTTGGTGTCACGTCATGTGAGAATATACCAGTTAGAGACTAAATGACATTTTATAAGCCAGGAAATCTACACAAGTTGATATCAAATTATAAAAAAGATAAAGATAATCATTATTTTATCACAATCAAATACTTGGCGTCTCAGATTTAAAAACTTCGACAAAGGCATGTTTCCAAGTTGGAACGGAGGATAATTTCTTTCAATTTCAAAGTGAATCCAGCAAGACAGATCACAAAGGTTACCGACGTTCAGGCATAAAACCGCTTCCCACCACCGTAGGAGTCCTCATCATCACAGCGTTAGTTGTACCGTTTTAATTTGACCGTTGTCATCCAAGAAAAGTTCTTTTATATTTATTACTATACACAAAAAACGATAAATCCTTTTCTTTCGCAGTAAAACTAAATTTCCCTGTAAACTTTTTGATACTTTACACTGTGATGTAGCTGGAGATATGCAATATGACATGTATTAAACTTAGCAAAAATCCGTTTCGAAAGCACCATGTAACCATCGAGTACCAAATACAATAATCACTTTCATTTCACTGGTCATCATTTTGCAATTTTGGCAAGAATCACTTTCACCCGCGTATCACTGTATATCTAATTACCCGCTATCAAATAAAATAAAAAATAATACCACGCCGAAGTTGAGATTGCTAATTTTTACTTCTCGCAATTAATGTCCATTTCCCCTTTCCATTACTTCTGCGGTTCACACAGCGAGAAAACTCATTCATGACGGTTGTACAATTTGTATTTGCAAGGACTTTTCTTGCCTTGCATCAGTAAAACCCGCATTTTAATTTAACATTGTAACAACTTATAACAACAACAACAACAACAACAACTGTTGTGTGCTGTGCATAGAATAATTATGATTAAAGCTTTTGTTTAAAATGTAAAAATATACCTAACGTACATTTTTTTCTTTCATGGAATGATCAAATATTGAAAGACACCCAACCACTCTGTGTAAGTGTGTAGTGTGTAGACTGTGCAGTGGTACTGGTTATGGAATTGTTTGTGGTTGTTATTGTGGCTTAGGAAAGGTAATGCATATATAGAGAATGAAAAACGGCCCTAACAAACACACAGTAACAGATTCCTTAAAAGAAGAAGGTGTCGTTATTATTATTATTCCTGGCCTGTCTCTCGGTACTTTGGTAGTAGCTGTGTGCACATCATCATATCACCATTCCCCATACATACACCACGACGACGACATAATATAATATACTGGTACTAAACAAAACTCCACAGCAATTGTAAAATGAACGTGATACATACATTGATAAGTACGACGATAGTCAAGAAACGTGTGTTGCTGCAGCAGCAGCAGCGGTAGCGTGAAGTTTTTGGTTGAGCTGTTGCTGTGTTTGTTAGTTGGTTTTTGGTTTACTCAAAGTCAGACACAGAAAATTCAGAATCAACAGCACACAACACAATAATGCATTTTTCAACCAACAAACAGAGAGAGAGAGAGACCCCGTCGACGTCGTCGCTCCGTGTCCGTTCTTTCTGTGGATTACTGTGGAATAATTACAATATAGGGAAAGGTGGAGCTAAAAACCTTGTGTCGACTTTCTGCTCAAGTGTTACTACCGTGTGTGTATGTCTGAACATGCATGTATGTGATGTAGGTGATAGGTGGTTGAATGGCATAAAAATAATAATATTATCAGTCCTAACATCATCAGCAGCAGCGGCAACAGCATTATGAATCCTATCGCTCAATAATCGCTTTAAGCCTTTTTATGTTCATGTATGTATCTAGCATGACAAAGTGGCAGCAGTTAGTTAACTTTTCAAATGTGCACATTTTCAGGGAATAGATAGATGCATATATATACGCACATTATAAATGATGATGATATCCAGTGTTAAACTATACAACAACACAGCATCACATCATCGTTGTAATCGACGACGAGGTATAAAAATGAATATGAAGCTGAGTTAGGCAAAGTACAAGAAGAATCTTCTTAAACACATCGCTGGCACCATCAGCGTAACATGTGGTTATTAACATGAAGAGGGGACAAATCCTTATAAAGACTCTCTTCATATATTACATTAATGTAATATTATTATTATTATTATTGTTCTGATTTTTATATAGATATTTAAACATACACAACCAAACCATATTATCTTCATATACGCAACTTTTTTTTTTACTTCACCTTAAACTAGTTACGCTTGTATTAACGATAATGTTTTTTTATTATTGCACGAGATGAGCTAAAAGAACAAGTAGGTTCTAGCGATAAGTCATCGTGATCATCATTCACATCCTACCCGTATGCCTGCAGTTTTTTTTCCGCGTGATCAACTGATCATTTTTGTGTTCATCTGATGCGATATACCTCCTTTTGCTAAACTACCACTTTCTGGCTACCACTTCTTGTTATGAGTAACGTAATAACTAATAACAATAATAATAATGTCCAATTCACCAAACCAAAACAAGACATGCATGATTATTTGGCTGTGCATGTTGTTTTTGTTGTCGTAAGGTCAAAGGTAACTTATGAGTTTTTTTTTCTACTGAGGCAAGGTAGTTGTTCGATTCTCTCAATGAACTATCGTTTTTCTCTCTGAGAGTTTACCGCATGCCGTACATAATTGATTCATATTTTTTAGACGGACCAAACATAAAGCAAGAATACAAACCATACTATCATCACTATTGGCTATTATTATTTCACGTAGATGAAATGCTTGTTTGGTCTTTGTTTTACAACAACTCCTTTGATATTTCGTTCTTACTCTACGTGTTGATCGGCGCGGTTGTTCTCGGTATCGCAACCAAAAGAGGATTACACTGTTGCTGTTGTTTTGCAAACGTACATATTACTGATTTATTGGATACTTTCCTTCTTGGATTAGTGTGTCACGTTGTCGAATGTTCAGCGCTGTGAAACAATGCAGGAGAACGCGGAGAAGCAGCATTACAGTTAATATTGTTCAATAAAGAGAGAGAGAGAGGGATATAATGTGGCCGAGGTGGGGGTATGTGTGGTGTGTCTATAAACTAATTATGCTAATACAGGGAGGATTTGGGTCATTATTTTTGGGACAGGAAGGATTCATTCATGCAGGGAGAAACCTCTCATGTTCACGATGAGCAGGACAATTCGTTGAGAAAATTATCTGGTTTGTCTAAGTTTCACTGAATAAATGCATGTCATTTTGAGAGGTGTATAACGACACGATACGTTTGGTAGAAATAAATTGTATGGTAAGTAGAAATGTCGTGGCGCGACTCCAATCACGGTTGAGATTAATAATAATAATTATCATTATTATTAATAACGCAGTAATAAAAACAAGGGATACAAGAAGAGGGAGAAAGAGAGCCTGCAGCACAAGAAAAACTAGTAGTTCATTCATATAGCCATGATGATGATGGCTAAAAGCAGCGTACCACGTTGTCGAATGCATACTTTTTGTAGTTAATATTTTTGTGTGCACATACAACATACGCTGACCGACCGATATATCAATAATGCGTGTAGTCACTTATTAGTCAGTATGTAAAAATGTGAACTATACTGTGGCTGCTTTCCTGTGAACGCAGGAAACACTTTGAGAGACATAAGCATGCATATTAACAATATTAATCTGGTGCTGATGTGATATTTATGCACTAAACGTTAATTTTTATTGACAGGCTTAAGTTTTTGATATGACGGAAAGACATCGGACTCCTGCGATATTGCTTAAATTGGTTAATAATTGTTGTTGTATAGATATACGTTTAGATAGTCATGTTTTCGTGGTTTTACTACAGCGTATCGATGATTAATAGCATTAACCGCGTATACTAACTAAATGCTGCTTTTACTGAAAGTACAACTTAGGGGCTTGCTGTCAGTCAGTAGTACCTCAAAATAATGTACGTGCGTGTTAAAGACAGCATATTAAGTTTACTCATTTAAAAAAATCATTTCCACCAGCTATTTAACAGCGGAATTATATGTGCTATATATACATATGTGGTATTTTGCAGATTGGGAAAAGTTGCCGAGGGAAGTGTTTTGTTTACTGCGTAAAGTTGTAAGTCAAGTAAAATAAAATTGTTGGTAGGTGTGGGTACTGGGTACCTGCTACCATCATCGCTGTTCAACTCACTTATTACACCCAAATGAAGAAAAATACTCACGAAAAAATTATATTTCAAAAGTATGAATGAACCAAATTCATGACATTCGCATATTCACGTATCATGAATTATGGGAGACCATAGAGCACTTTTCGCTATGCCGTATTTCTCAACCAAGTTTATAGAAAAAGGGTTTGATTCAGGTAATGGACACATTGATGATGATATGTACTTGCACTCACTCACACAATACTACACTATTGGTAATTACACTGTTGTAAATGTATCCGAAAAGCTGTACCATCACGACTACAACTTATCATGGGGAGGCTATTACAGTCATCTACAAAAGACGGCTATATACATATATACACTGCCTATATATACCTATATCTATACGTGCACTGGTGATGATGATTATTTTCATCCGCACTCCTTAGCAGATAAATTTATTGTCAGGAAAAAACTAGTTGATCGATATATAGCATTATACCGTATCGAAAAATAGTCAAGTAACGTGCATAAATACATCACGCATTTGAGCATCATTGCGGTGCTTCTAATCGTGGAATCTTTATGATTTTTTGATATTAAAAGATGAAGAAGAAATCAAGCATCATCCTCTTGACATTCAATAACTTGTTAAAAGTCATATACACGAATATTGTTGAATATTTCATATGCACGAAAAGGTTGTAGGCACTCTACCCTTCCTGATGATGATGATGACGATGGCTTTTACAGCACATACTTCTACTACCCGTGGTGATATAGGTAAATAGCAGGTACGCATTTTGAATTATCATTGTATTTGTAAATTCTGTAAAATAACGAACAAAATGGATTAAGGTGAAGGTGCGTTCTTGGTGATCGTATGGAATATCAACGAAAAGCGCCCTAGTGTCGCTGTCTATATGTGTGATAATGGAATTTCAAGTTTCAAGCACAAGATTACATTTATGGAATCAACTTTAGAGGTGTTAGTTATGGGAGATACAATTGGAGACTTTTAGAGACAAGCAAGGGTTTCTACTTTTCTTGAGAGAAGATTATATTATTGCTTCTTAACTTTGATTGGAATTGCTGTTCTACAGGTTAGAGAGAGAGACATGTATCATTTAACTTTTTTTTTCAATACTAGCCAGTTTGCACATATTCGTGTGCTTTTATCCAATACGGTACAAAATAATACAGCCGCATTATGGTCCATCACCGCCATTCACTAACAAAAGCTTTGTTGCAATCATTGCTACAAAGTATTTTTTTACTACACCGCCAATGCATAAAGTACACTTAACTTACTTACGTGAGAGAAGAAGCTCTCAAGAAGCGATAGATCTAATGTTCTACGATCTTGTCAGGTATAAAAAAGCGACTTTATCCACCACCTTGTATACCGGTGGCTGTTGTGTATTGTATGACGATGGTATGAATATTAAAACAATGATTGCGTGTTTGCTGGCTGATCTGTTTGCACGTAGGTAATTGTATTTACTCTTTGTGTGTTTAAAGCGTTGCAGTAGTTGACGACATTGTGGAGTAGTCCACACAGTCCACACACTGTACACTATACTCAGCCAGCAACGAGACGCTGCATAATATTGTACAGTTTTAAATTATTGAAATAAAATGCATATAATAATGGGAATAATTTAATATTGCTGTGTAGTAGTGGGTAGGTGTATTTGGGCAAATAATGTGTTTATTTCATTAGACACCGTCATAATAATCCGATCTAAGTGAGATAGGCTATTTCATACACCAATGTGTGTGTACCTATACGCATTCATATAATGTGCCTTTATAAAAGCCTGTGTTAAATGGTAGTTAACCGCAAATGACGACAACCCACACAAAACATACCAGAAAGTGCATCTTCACGTCGCCGTCACTCTTGCCTTGGTCTCAGCGTTTTAGAGACTGCTGATGTGTGTGTACTGTAACTTATTGTTGGTTGGTTCATGTCTGTTTCATTTTGTGAGTGAAAAGGGAAATGTACCACTAAACCTTTTGTACTATTACTTTACTTTCTTCTCTCTACTACTAATAGGTCTTTTCCAAAATGCATGTATGTACATACATACGTGATCTTGTCATCTCGCACAGGTAGGTAGGTATGTGCTCATCATCAGCACGTATTTCTTATTAAATCTGTCTATGCTTGTAGACATTTGTGCATAAGTAATAGTCTAGTACTCTCCTAGTAGTAGGGAGTTTTTTGGTTTTGACTGCTATTGGCTTCTGCTAAATGAAATCCGCGAGAAAAGTGGTTTTTGCATAAAACGAAAACCACGTCATGTATAACTAAAGGAATTTCTTGCTGCCTAGCTCAATTGTTCACTGCATGATCATGATCATCATCGTCGTCATCGAGCAGCAGCAGCAGCAACAGCAGCATCACTCTCGTCGTTGTCGTCGTCGTCGTCGGCATGATCGGACGGAACCAACAACGTCACCCGTACACGTTTGGTTATCATCAGCAATAGTAGTTGATTTAAAATCTTGCTCAGCCATAATGTATGCATGGGAAAAAGTTGAAAAGCATTCAACACATGTTGCCGATAGTAAAAAATGTAAGTTTGCTTTTCTATTACTACTGCAATACTGTTGATGATGATGATGATGATTTTTTATCAATATGATACAGAAACACACTGGCTGTTTTATCGTTTGAGTAGTTTGGGTTTCAAATGTAAAAAGGGGAAAAACACAAAATGGATATATACGCATGCCCACGTTATTATCATTATATTATTGTGTGCCTATATGTTTGTGTACATTATCATATCATCTCATTTTCTTCTCTGTTTTTTCTTATACAAGTAGTGATATTTATTCCCTTTGGTCTTGGGAAGCATCATCATAATCGTCATCGTGCTTATTACTTACACAAGTCTTTTTTTCACAAAGAGTACAAATGACTTGCTCTTGTATAAACGTAAAAATTGACTATCAAGAATCAAGCTGATATCAGGGAAGGAGGCTATCGAAAAATCCAAATCAAGGTATGCTTGTACGATACGAGACATTGATCAGCTTGAATGCGGTATTTAAAAGGGTGTTCTACAAGTTTTTGTACCTTTTCTCGTTTTACAAGGAATGGATTGCCGTTACTAACATGTGCACTGCTCTTCTTGATATGCTGCTTTTCTTGTGTAACCTAGCCTGATGCATGCTTCACTAACCGTCTTCAAGACATCAATAATAACAGTGAGAAGAATATGTCGAGGCGAATTTGTTTGTATCGAGAGTCAAAATCACAAAAACAATATCACAAAGGCTGGTCGGTCTTAGCGTGTAGCCTTCGGATAATATGATGATCATGATGATCATGATAA
The DNA here is from genome assembly GCA_027744295.1 of Callyntrura guangdongensis. Taxonomy (NCBI): domain Eukaryota; kingdom Metazoa; phylum Arthropoda; class Collembola; order Entomobryomorpha; family Paronellidae; genus Callyntrura; species Callyntrura guangdongensis. The sequence continues at coordinate 16,585 of JAHZNB010000819.1, read as the reverse complement.
TAATAATAATAAAAATGTTCACGTACACAAACCCGTCACGTTGTAAATGCAGTTTTCGCAGTTTTTTTTATTTTGAAAATATCATTTATGACAGAAAATTACTGGAAATCATTTCGTTTTGTGTCAGTCGATCATGATTAAATTTTTCCCCTCACAACCATGTAATTATGCTATGTGGAGCATTTCAGGGCAGAGAGATTATATGATTGTTCTGTACTGACACAAAAAAATACTTTGATTTCGATTAGATCACGCATCAAACAACCTGGAACTCTTCTCTTCGTTACAATAATGCATTGCATATAAAAAACCTACAGTCAGTTTATTGATCGATTAACTCTATCATATTATACTGAACTCTGCAGTGCAAGTTTTCTAAACGATTATGATGCCCTGTAAAATTTCCAATCTTTTAAAAAGTTTTACTCCCAAGGCGCATATTACAATCTACTCATAAACTGGTGTACTGGCACGCTCACATTTCGTGTAGCTATCGGCGAAAAAAGGAGGAATGAGTTGTAATACATTATAATATTTTAGAAAAAAATTTGCATGCATCCCATATCTAATTAAAATGTACAGAAAGCTGTTATAGAGTTTATATTGACCTTTTTAATTTTACACCATGATCGAAATACTTGATTAAACGACATTTTTTTGCGCTTCATTGCCGGTAGCCAAAGTCAGGCCTCCCTCAAAAATTAGCTAATATCTACACACACACATACACACCTACCTTCTGTGTTTGACTTCTCAATAAAGATATTTTTATATGCAGTTTATTGCGTATGACATATATTAAATTATCGCTCAGGGCAGAAACATGTACCATAAAACTGTGATATCCAACCATATCGTTGCTGACTAGTACAACTAAATACAACACGTAATCTTGCAAACAACCACAACAAGACGAAGACGAGTTTTATCGATTAGTGAAAAGCGCAACAAAATACGAAGGCAGACAAAAATACTCATCGTCAACACAGAGTCACTGTGTCTGCCGATTTCAACTCTTTAAAAAAGAACGCTTTGTAGTATATAAGCAGTTTTTGTACTACAGACACAAAAAACGTGAAGACAAGCATTAATTGTTGTAAAGATGTTGAAAGATGTATAGCAAAGATGTAGAAAAAAGTAATACATATAATATAGTTACAGGTAGGTATATATATGTAATATGTACATCCCAAAGGTAGCAATTGAACACGCACCGGTCATACCAGCAGAATAACCTGCTTCTGTCAACTAGACATTTGGATCTTCCCATGAGTTTTCTACGAGGCATATACCACATAAACCATAAGATACAAACTACGTGTATAGTAGGTGGTACCAATCACTGACGGTAAATGACGTGTTTCTGTGCCAAATAAATCGACATGAAAATTTCGACTAGATTGCATTTGCTAGCAAGGGGTTTAAAAGAATCATTTTTTTTTGAAATTCTCAAAGAAACCCGCACACAACTTGATATCGAATCGTCATGTTTAAAAATATATTTTTGTTATTGCTACACTCTCCTCAGAGGTTTGTTCGTACTGTCAAAATGTTCATTGTGACAATGATAATAATACCGGAGAGAGGGTTCACAAATGACAAGACATCTCTCTTTAGGGAGGATTCAATACAAGAGACAATTTGCATATTTATTCCATTTTTCTAGATCTCTTTTAAATATTTTACTCATTTTGTATTACAAATTCCTTTTACAAGGGATGCGGCGTTTGAGAGTCTACTACTACTACATTACATCCTATCATCATCAGCATCACCATTATTATCATCATCGCATCAGTAACGCAGAGATCACAAAGAGATGCGTATAAGGCAGGTAATAAAATGTATTTTAGACCAGAAATCAAAACATAGGTAGGTGAGGTGAGATTTTTCCAACATGTTACCCTCAAAGTGTTTGTTTTTATTCCAAACTAATGCTTCGCTTTTTCCTGTAATGACAGCAACAAAAACAACAACATCAGGCGTCTTCTTGTTTGCGTACAATGCACATTCAAGTGCGGTGATGCGGTGTGGTGGATGGCGGTTTAAAAACGTACTTTTTCCCCTCGAGAGTGACGATATATTATTGTGTGTATTTTTAGCGTTTACCGTAGAACACGCAGGCCCAAATATGTAGCTGAATAAAAGGACATTGACGCTTGATGATACACACACTGCACATTGTACAATGTACACACACACACACATACTAGTACAATAATAACACCATAATACATGCTCCTAAATAGTCCACTTAAAGAATCAGTACAGCATTTCAGCATTATCATTTCTATTATTAATTCAGCCAGACAAAATAGTATAACAACAGGTGTTTCCTCTAATATGCATTACTACATATTATCTGTTCTCTCTTCTGTAATTTCAGTTTAAATGATTTTGTTCCCTTCTGTGATTTTTTAAAAGTCGTACGACATGTGTCATTTCAGAAAGGAAAAAGAGATGTACTTTTAGATTAATTTTTTCTCTCTTCCTTTTTCATATAATCTCCCTCCCTGTTCTGTGCTTGATACCTGCTTGTGACAAGCACACGATTCATGGAAATTTGTTAAAAAGGGAGGAAAGGTAGAAAATGCAACAAGGATACGGGTTATAATATCGTATTTTTTTCAGACAGTGTTGTTCCTCTCTATCCCTCGGTGAGAAGGTAAGCAAGCACCACTGTCAACTGTTGTATTGTAGATGCACTTTGCACACATCATAATCATACCATAACTTAATGGGAGGTCCATTACTTTTTCTCTTCAAATCTCATAACCCCAACTTAAGTTTTGTGCATGCTACCCCAAATTCACGGAATTTTGTTTTCTTGTACTACTACTACCTGCCTGCATCATGCTAGAAAAGTTTGGGCATAATATATTAACGTAATAATAAGCAAACCTACAGGCATATCCTCTCTTTCTTTTCCTCCTAAAGTCTGGTTTTGATCTGAATGCGCGAACCTCTTTCAGCTGCCTAAAGCATTCCTATACGCTGATATTGCCATGTGTGGCATTGCTGCAATTTACTCAACTTCTTTTGTAAGGATCGAGAGAAAAAAAAACTTTGTTACATTTTTTACCGAGGTTCCGTCGTCGTCGTCGTCTCTTCTTTTGACTATACGCACCATAAAGACCGGACCCAAAGAGAGCTTCACCTTCCTTGCATTACAGCCGCTTGTAGTAGTGTTTGTTTTAACTGTGTGGCGTTTTTACTATACGCACCATAAAGACCGGACCCAAAGAGAGCTTCACCTTCCTTGCATTACAGCCGCTTGTAGTAGTGTTTGTTTTAACTGTGTGGCGAGATTATGGTGGTGAATGATAATAGCAGCAACAACTTTAGCTACATGAATATGCAAAAACATAGAAAAAATGTGTTTCTTGCTCATGTTTCGTGTAATATTTTTGTTTTTCCCAAGGGTAATAGCAGGAGTATTGCATGCGAGTGTACGACATTCTTACATAATATGCCAAACGAAATATAACGATTCGACTCTTACAAACAGTCCCAGTCTCTCACAAGACTGACGACAGAACTTGGTTTATTAGAACACACAGTTGCTTAACAAACGTCTTCCCATCACCACAACCAACCGTCCCACCCCAACTATGTATCTAGCTCGCCATGTAACTTTTTTTTTCTCTCCCCTTTGTCTTAAGACTTGGCCAGTTAAAAATTGTTTTATTGAGGCGGCGACAACGGGGGTAGTTTACTGCTGAAATGTTATATATCGCAATAAAATTTAGTAACAGTAACAATAATATCACACAAGTAGCCCATTTTCCTCAGGCGTATCTGACTATCGCACACACTATCATCATCAGCAGCATTATCATTACTACCACCATATGGGAGGAAATGAATTCTATTATTATCATTATCTCATCAACCGACGTAAATGTATGTTTATATGTAGTTTTTGTGTGCATGTGCCTGCCTTGTTATGTTTTTGTGATTTTCTTAATTCTTCCCCCCTGAGAGATAATACACTACTTTCAGTCTGGTGTGTGGACTTTCAGTCGACAGCAGGGCTGAAAAATGTGGAAACAATTTTTTCTGTTTTAGTGCTTCTTACAAGCACTTTGATAAGTAGTACGTGTAATAGGAGCTGTATCATCATTGCAGAAGAAATCAGATTTTTAGAGCTCATCCTAACAAGTGAGTCCAAAAGCATTTCAGGTTTATTATTTCCCGTGAGGATCAACGCAGCTGTTGAGAATGGACTCTGTAATGGAGGAATTCACTTTACGCAATTTAGACAATTACGGTAGATGAGTTGTCTACTTTAGTTGGCACATTGTGTAAAACATGCCGCGTGATTTCATAATTTTTCAGACCAATTTTAGACCAAATAAAATGTAACCCATTACTGCTTTTTCTCCATTAGCACAAAGACCACCATAATCAGTTGCACCTGCACCACAACCATTTACCAACATGTATAAAATGGGCTTCTCCCTCCCACAGCACCATTACCATTATAAACTTTGAATTCCCGTGGTTATCCTGTATGGCCTTTTTTCAGCAACAAAACAGGAAGAAGGATGCTAGGAAAATGAAGAAGACTGCTACTACTATATTTAGTTTATCACACAGTTATTATCGAAGCGGTAGAGTGCATATTTGTTGTAAATACAATTAATATATATTTGTTGTATGGTGTCAGTTGCCTCTTGACAGGTAGTAGTGGTAAGGGAAGTGGAGGATCTTTTTGCATGACAATAATAATGATAAATTTAATGACTTCTGGGACACTGCACACACTATACTGCTGTCAATCACACCAATTACTTTGGTATTATTAGACTGGTGGTATGTTAATGGCTGTTATAAACTATAGCAAACTCCCTCCCTGTTTATGCATGTTTTATGATAAAATTTTACGGTACTGGGTACACATAATGGTGCATAAAATGTTCACATTTTACTGCGTGCATAAGACTGAAAAACAAAAATGAGAAAGTTTTACTGTTGGAACTTTATATTACTTGCTGTACATAAAATTTGTTGGTAAATAAATGATTTAAAAACAGTCAGCAAGAGCGAGAGAGATGGAGAGAGAGAGAGAGAATTTAAATGATGGACCAGTTTTCATGTCAAAACATGGTAAGTGCCTCTACAGTTGCAAAATTGTTAGCACATGTGTGCGTAAAAGGCCAAGCAACGAGGACTCTCCTTAACCAATTGTTAATTTTTGAACACCACCTATATCCTCTTGCAGTTCACATTTGGCTACCGAAGATAGATACCATATTATTATCTGCTTACCAGTTACTCACAACACAGCCAGATTATACACCTTAGCTACACCATTTTTTTACCCTGAATCTCTCGATTTTAATTAAATATTCTCCAAGTGTCAGGTATAAATTAGGACGGTACAAGTTACAAACTTGGGAAACGCTGGTGTAGAATTAAAATCTGTAAATGAGCAGCAGAACGAGTACATTAAATGGTTATTTTGTAGGCGCGTTTTAAACGATGATGATGTTAAAAGTGTATGGGAGCATACACAACAACGAACAAAAATAAAATTGAAATTGAAAAAGTCGCAAGCTTCAAATAAGAAGTCTCTCTGGCGAGCGAGAAGTGTCTAAAAAGGTTGTAAAATAATATTGCCTTTGTTACATGCCTCGTGTGTAATTGGGTGGAACGCACAACCTTGTGAAGAGATTTTTTCATGGATGAAAGCAGCAATACAATCACTTTGAGCTGTGGGTGTTTGTGCTCAGATGTATGTAGTTATTTGTCCACAGCGCAAACAACAGAGAGAGGGAGAGAGAGAGGTATTTCGCTAATGATGATGAGACGTTATTGCTGAAAAAATACCATGAAAAACTCAGTTCAAGTCATACACACTGACAGGGAACAAAGATTTTTGGGATGACTGTGATTATGCTGACGACGATGATGATGATGCGAGACGATGATATTATGTAGTTGCTGAGCTAGTGTGTGAGAAGCTCTTTTTGGATGTGATGCTCGGTGATGATAATGCAGAGTTTTACGATGCCAAATTTAATGCCAAACTTATATACAGGCACTCATTATTAATATTAATTCATCTTACATTTTACATGTATTTACCAGAAGATAATACAGTAATGATATTGCGTGCGTATTATTTTTGTAATCATATGCTTAAAAAGAGGATGATGCACATGTAATAATAGAACAGGTAAGCAAAAAATAAAGTGATATTACCAACTTACCAACTATTATCACAACTCCTCCAACACATAAAAAAGGCAACACAAAAATATTTTATATTCTTTGGTATATATTGTGTATTATTCTTACCAAAACACTTTGTACGCCACACTTCTTTTCTCAATTGTTAATTCCTTGTTTTTTGTTATCTAAGGCAAAGCTTCAAATCCGAATGTTATGCATACATTGCGTATTATTATGAGATTTGCGAATGTATCTACTCATTTTTATTTAGTAACTTACTGCCAAATTAGCAGCCAACACAAGCATATGACAGTTGCAACGACGCAATAGAAGAAAACCAAACTTTATAGTGTTTATTTCTTGCAGCGTGTAATAGTTTTTTTTTTTGCGTTATGGCGCATACCATTTTGGCTGCCTGGGATCACCGCAAAAAGTCATTCATACAAAATAGATAGCTTTTGCCAATTAGAGAAAGACAATGCCATAAGTAAGTCTTGAAACGGCCAAATGTATATGAAACTTCCTTATTGAAACTATAAATAGCAATAAACCTAATCAGACGGAATTAATTTTTTAAATGTTTATCAATTTTTCATTTTTCTTTACAATAAAACTACTCTACTTTCAAAATAGAAAATACGTAACTTTCCACATACAATGTAAAAACTCAGGAATACAGTTTGATTTCTTGGTTTAATCAACGTGGGACATCAGTCACAAAGTTGCATGCGTATATAACTAAAATGACAAACGAATGTAGAAAAGTTGCAATCAATACTAGGATTACCAAATTAAAAATCGAAGTCATTGTCAGATTATTGAAAAATTATAATTGGCAGACTCTAACAATAAAACGGAAGTATAAATATGCATTTGACATAATTGAAAATCTATGACCGTTGGAATCGTATTAATTTGACATTACTTCTGACTGAGGGTGTACTCGCAGACCAAAAAATAGTTTGATTTGCAGTAAGACAGACAAAAATTTCTCATGGTTACAATGCAAAAACTCAGGAATACAGTTTGATTTCTTGGTTTAATCAACGTGGGACATCAGTCACAAAGTTGCATGCGTATATAAACTAAAATGACAAACGAATGTAGAAAAGTTGCAATCAATACTAGGACTACCAAATTAAAAATCGAAATCATTGTCAGATTATTGAAAAATTATAATTGGCAGACTCTAACAATAAAACGGAAGTATAAATATGCATTTAACATAATTGAAAATCTATGACTATTGCAAATCGTATTAATTTGACATTACTTCTGACTGAGGGTGTACTCGCAGACCAAAAAATAGTTTGATTTGCAGTAAGACAGACAAAAATTTCTCATGGCATACTCCTTTTGTACTTTTTCAGGACAAAATGAGAAACTCAAAGGAATGTGTTGAAACGGTATGTAAAAGTTTATCAGCAACTTTTATTGTAATAAGCAATGCAGAGCATGGTGTAATACCTATGAAAAGGTTTGCACTATTGCACTAGAAATTAAATTAATTCAAATACGAGAAAATACAGCATAGAGATAGGTAATCAAGTATTGCACGGTTGATAGTTGATATGAAGAAATGCATAATATTATAACTGTGATTTTTTTAAACAATGCATGCAAGCTGTGTGAGTGTGATCAAGAAGCTTGCACTCACTGTGTTTATAGGTTTGGTGATAAAAAATTACAAGCATGCAATCAAAATGCAACTTCATGCAACGACCGGTGACCGGTGTGAGCAGCTAGATAACTACCAAGTAAGTTGTTGTTGAGTTTATCTTTAAACGGGTGCATAAATAAACGCTTAGAAAACTATACATGCTACCTGACGGTAGGTAGGTTTGTAGTGTGTAAAATGTTTTTTTTTTGTTTAATAATGACGAGACAATACAAGGTCTTCGGCTTCAATTCGAAAACTTAAATAAATTTTTTAAATTGTAGTTTATTAGTCTCTGGTGACAGGGTTTTCTACTAAATATATGTTGATGTACACAGAGAGAAGATTGCCTATTGCTTGTTTATTTTATTGTTCAAGAGTAAAATCACACCATTAGTGAATAGTGAGTCATGAACAGAAAGAAAGCTCATGATTTTCATGCCTTTAAATTATCAGTGTAAATATGGGTATCTGAGGTTAAACATCCCACGATAGAGTGACGTATTGTATGTAACATATTGTGTGTTTGTCGTTGGTTGGTTGCGCATCGCAGAAGTGTACAGTGCACGCTGTACAGGTATTGGTATATATCATGTAGGTATGTATGAATTTTGTAAACCCAGTTACCTGTATATTTCATTCGATCACGGTGGTTTGTCGTACACCTGCATTGCCATGCCTAGCTTCTGTATTTTTATTTATTCTCTCAATAATCATGATGATGATACCGCAGAAGTATGTGATGATGATATAAATCTCGTAGAAAAAAGGAAACAGGATGAGCGTCAATTAAGTTTCTTCGTATGCTCACTGCTGCTCCGTCAATTTCACTAAGCCTCTGTACACAAGCTGTGTAACATGAGCCAAATTCATTGGCTCACATGGGCCTGAAGTTGTGACCTCATTGAATACAAGAGCATCATCCCTTTTTCTTCGCCTTCGTCTGCCGCGCTTCAACGGACTTGTATTAAATGAGTAGAGGCATGGTAGATTAAACAGCCAAAGTTTGGGCACAAACAGCAAAAAATTCAAAACATGAGGATACATATGGAAGAGTACATTTAGCATTAAAATTACAGGTGGTAAATACAGTGTGATGAAGCTAATCAATTCTAAGGGGTCTCGGTAGTCCACAAATCCAAATCCAAATGGATCGATGGCTTCGAGGAACTCCTTTGCTCGTGGGAATAACCTGTCTAAAGCTTCCGCCCGTAGTTTACCCACTCTTACATTCCAGTCGCGATCAACAGCTAACAGCCTAAAGCTCTGGACTGGTGAGCCCAACAATGAGTAAAGGAGAATGGGATTAATTATAAGGAACGAAAGAAGGGATATTATAAGCCTTTCTGTTTGAAGCCGACGATGGTGTTGTCTTCCATGAAATCTCATGCTGGCTTGGGAGGGAGATAAAAGCACATTTGTGATGATGAGACAGTCTTGAGTTCGTACTTCCGTTTCACCGTTGCTTGCATCGTTTTTCAAGATGGTATCTTTATAGAATTATGCGTAGAGATGCATGCATGTCGTGCGTTGTTTCACGAACAATGTTACCATTCCACACGGCAAAACGCTTGTTACAGCCCAGGTAAGATTGTTAGTTGAATCACTGACTGGAACAACACACCGGATATGTTGAAGGGTACTTATTTTTAACGAGTCAGCGTTCTGTTAACTGAAACAAGACAAAAGGAGATAAGTTATATAAAATAAATTTTAACGAACCTCCAACTTCCATTCTCAGGATATTATAGTTTACAAAGAAATGCTCGTTGTTACCCCAATAACACGGACGACGACGGACAGAGTTCGTGTTACCCAAGCAGGGCACAAGAATCTACGCTCCGCTGCTTTACTGTGTAACCTAAAGAAATAAAGGGAACATCAGTGTGACTCACCGCATCAACCACTCCAATGCCATGCAGTTTATTCGCTTTACCTTTCGAAATGCTAAAAGTATCAACACAAGTTGATTAATGCCTCGCATTATTAATACTTTCTTCATGGAAAGACAGTAACTAGAACTTTTATGATGCAAATTAATTAGACATTCACCTGAGTGTGAATACGTTGCATTATTATTACTTTCCGATGGAGATTTTCATTTCTAAAGTTGCTGACGGTGGTTTCTATTTCGTTTGGCTTAGTTATGCCCCTTTACTACATCTGACATGATATTATGCTAAAAAAAAGTAATGAATGCAGGAGCACAGTTTTTTACTCATCAAAACATTTTTTGTAGCGGTGGCCAATCGTAAACACACACCATAGGATTTTGGTAGATAGCCTATTGGACAAACGCAGTAGTCAGCTTAGTCAGCTACTCCTTTCCTGTCGTATAACCATAAATTATATTTTTGATTAGCAGCGCGGCGTGTTAAAATAAACATAAAAACTGCAACAACCTTTTTACAAGCTAATTTACTGGTAAAGGTCACACACTACATAACCGTTACGTCTTTCCTTATTTCTGTCTTTGATGTTCGCAGTTTGAAGTACAAATAAGTGCAAAACACATACGTATTTATGACTAAAATGGAAACCTGTAAGTTATTAAAAGACTTTGGATTATTAATTTTACCTTCTTTTCCATCACAAATCTAAATCACAAGGTTGTTAATGACGCATCATCATCAACATGACTTCTTTTAACGTATTTGTCGTAACACAACAAAACAATAAGCAACCGCTTTACTCCAACGTTCCTTACGTGTTTGTTTTATTTTATCGATTTGCGCGCAGACAAAGATGGCTTCTTTCTACACGTTACATTTTTACTTTGTAATCACTTTTTTCGTCTCTGCGATCAAGAAATAAATAATCTACTACTGTTCTGTGTCTTCCGCGTGTCGTATAATATCACCAATCGTAGGCAATCTTGGATCTGTGATGTGTTCGAATCGGCGGAGTATTTCGTGCAAAATAGGAAAGCCGAGTAGAGTTGGCCAAAGAAGTTTTGGAGCCCAGTGTATGAAGTGCACCACAATTGGAAAACTTACAAACATGCAAGTTGTCACAAACAAAAGAACAGGTGTGGTGTAGATAATATAATTCCATACTTCGAGTGGATCTCGTATGTCCACATATTCAGTTCCAAATGGGTCCAGTTGGAGGATGACTTCATAAATACTTCTCAAAAAGGGGGGTAATCTCGTTGCGAATAATTCCATTTAAAACTGAAAAGCCATTTGGTGATCCTACAATTTCCCATAAATATATCCAGTAAGCAGTATAATATCTTTGCTGGTCCACCCACGACAGTAACTTCTAGACAGAAAAAAATCATGCAAGTCTGACGCCAAATTTGCCCGAAACCTTTTATTGCCTTTGCTATACAGACACATTATATTTACTGTGAGTTGATGTCTTATCGTTAAATGAGAACAGTTATACCGTGTACCGAGATGCCGACATAGTTTTAATCTAATAAGATGTATTGGGGGAATATACTTTCCAATTAGCACTAAAATTCATGGTTAATTTCAACACCTAACAATCCTACATTCAAAAGTGTAAACTGAAACACTGAGTCTGGCAAGTCTTAGATTTCGAATCATGTGCTAATTGTTTCTCTCAAGTTTCTCTCCACGTGTACTGTCAACTGTTTTTTACTTTCATTTTAATTTCCAATGAAATTATGAGTAAAATTGCAGTACATTCTACTATTAGTAATCTGTAATAAAAACAAGTCAAGTAATAAAGAATTCGCACAGAACAGTTATATTTTATGTTAATGCTGTGCTGCCAACTTGTACATGCATCCAATCTAGCTAGCTATGAAAAGTGAACATTATTGCTTGTAGGTAGATTTTTCATGCCTACAAATACGACATATACGGTCACACAGTTCGCATGAAATTGATGGGTAAAGGTAGAGCTGAGTGTAGAATTATAAAGAGAATGTTCAATTTTCAATACAACAACAACAAAGAGGGTTTTATTTAGGTATTTTTTTATTTATGAAGTACAAAAATAATGATAAACCAGCAGAATTGCAGCTATAAAGACGTAACTGAAATCGTTTTTTGAATGCTTTAGTTAAATAGCTTGAATTTTTAACTAAATATGGCCTTTGAAGCCTTCTAGGGGCCACAGAAGAGGTCTTGATATTCTGACTTACCATTTGAAATAGTCCGGCTATACAAAATTTGAGCTAATTTGGCTAAAGTTTAATTTTTGACATCACAAATGACCCCCGGGGTCGACCAAATTTGCTGAAATTGCACCCCCACCCCCAGAGATGCCACTTTAACCTAAGGCTGAATTTGAGCCATTTTGGTTAAAGTTTAATTTTTGACCCCTCAATGACCCCCTGGGGTCAACCAAATTTGCTAAAATTATTGCCCAAAGATGCCACTACCCTAAGCTACAGGTGTGCCAAATTTGAGCCAAATCGGCTGAAGCATCTGGCCAGAAGTAATCATGGCAGACAGACAAACATGCTAAAGTCAGATTTTTAGCTACGTAATAACACCAATCAACAAGTTTGTGATAAAAAAAAATTTACCATTATATTTCCGACCAACAGACAACTTTTCTGCATATAATTTTATTCTGAATTTGCATGCAATCGTCTTTCCAGCGCATCGACGTTCTTCTCAAAAATACTCCAATCAATCACACTTTCAGTGACAAAGAATAATTTTTTTTAGTTTGACGCCAAATACTACTAAACAACCCATCAAACTGCTCATTATACTAATAGATACTATAGATAAGTAGATATCTAAAAGGCTATATATTGTCATCTTTGGGGCGGCACCAGTGGCGCCTCTATACATGTCCATGCGACAGCTTGCCCAATAGTTTGGTATTTTTATATGTAAAACCTTATATCCAATATACGGTAAGCAAATGTGTCTACCTTTCTTGGTTTCATGAAAACTCTCAAAGCACATGCATATAATTACATACCTAGACAAAGCAGCCCAACACCTACTAAAAGAAGCCAACAAGACTGCATAAAAGCAGAAAGCCGAGATTTTGAACAACAAAGACGGACGCGCACAGTGGTTTTGGTTTGGTAGCATTTTGCGTAGGTATTACATGTCATGGATAGCTTTTTTGCTACAGCACTGCTGCTGCTACTCGACTCGTCTCCGAGCAGCAGCAGCAGTATCAAACCAGCCTAAAATCGGTGCTGGCTGCTGTCTGTTTGATGCTTACATACAGCTCGTTTTCGAGCTCATCATGTTCGTTCGGAATAAGCCAATGCAATGCACAGGAACGGAACGAGCGCTAAAGAATTAAAAAATGGAATATGGGGATGTTTTCTTTTCAGTCAGTCGATTTCCACATCATCAACATCGTCCGTAATAAATCTAATTTTAATTTAAGTTTTTCGAATATCTGGTTGTATTTTTGTAAATAAAAAACGCATTTCATTCATGTAGGGTAGAGACCTGCCTGCACGTGCAGGTTACATAATACTTTTTGAATTTTTTTCTTCACATTCCATTGTACTCATTCATTGCTATATAACATAATATTAAATAGCATTGTTTCTACGAACAAACCGAACGAAATGCGATATTGAATAGATTGATAAATTAAATATAAGAGGAAAGTTGTACTACGGATTTTGGTGTACAACATAACAGCGTGATTTTAAATATACGTAATTCCACATTCCAATGTATATATTACGCATTTAAAAATATTTCAGTGTGTTACGTAACGTACACTTGATTGAATATTCGGAGAACGAAATTACATTCCTTTTGCTAACGACCTTTTCTGTATCTTACTGTTACGGCGTATTCGTCTGGTGCGAGGTATTAGTCGGCTTTCTTGGCAGATTCGAGAAAAAATTGCTGCTATTGTTAAAATGGATTCGAACTCGGACCTGGACGATCTACCTTACGTGGTGTGGTATCAGTGCCGAATGTGTACTGGATTATTTTTTGATGACATTGAAAAGATGTTCATACACTTTGACAAGAAACATGAGGACATGATCGACTGTGAGGAGTTGCGAAGTGTTGTGTACAAAAATGGATTATCCATGGGGGGACTACCCAGGTAAAAAAATATTTCAATAAAATCGAACTGCTAAATTTCCAAAGATCAATGCATATAGTTATATTAAAATATTGGGTTTGTTTAGGTCACCAAAACCAGTACCTAAATCTGAGGATAGTAACGATGCCGAGACTGTCTGGATTATTTTTTGATGACATTGAAAAGATGTTCATACACTTTGACAAGAAACATGAGGACATGATCGACTGTGAGGAGCTGCGAAGTGTTGTGTACAAAAATGGATTATCCATGGGGGGACTACCCAGGTAAAAAAATATTTCAATAAAATCAAACTGTTAAATTACCAAAGATCAATGCATATAGTTATATTAAAATATTGGGTTTGTTTAGGTCACCAAAACCAGTACCTAAATCTGAGGATAGTAACGATGCCGAGACTGAGATAACGTCGCCGAATCATCCGTGTGTGGACGATGATGATGATGATGATGATGAAGAGTTTAATAAATTTCATCTGGGAGAGCAACAGAGTGACATTCCTGAAAGGAAAGTTCCAATAGCACCAAATTCTCCCAACGAGGAATATGATGATGAAAATTATGCTGAGGATGAGGCAATTGTCGAGGAAGAGTATGAAGAATCAACTTATCAGTCTAATAATGACCGAAGATATAGTCGTAATGTTCATGATGACGAAGAACAACTTGCAGAGGGAGACTTTGATTTGGATGCGAATGGTTTTGGAGATACTCAGGATCACAGCGATGAAGTAGACACTTGTGATGAAAATTCTTCTGACATGAAACCATCAGTGTTGTGCCAACCTGCAGATTTTCAAAATTACAACGAATATAATGACGATGAGGAGCAACAGGACGAAGATGATTATACCGAAGACGGAAATTATGAAGAACAGGAAGAAGGGGAGCTTCCAATGTCGATGGGTCACTCACCACGGTATATTCCATGAATGGAAATCAATCAACTGGACTTCTCAACTATGGATTTTCTTGCAAGTACTGTGGAAAATTTTTCACCACCAGACGCGGTGTAGATTCACATGAACAGCATCACAAAAATCAAGCTTCACCGATCATCAGACGGTTCAACGAGCCAAAGCTTTTTCCTTGCAAAATTTGCAAAAATAAGTCCTTTTCGTCGTTTAAGGACTTGAAATCACACGTTAAAACTCATACACCGGACAGGATCCACATTTGCAAATTTTGTTTCTCTACTTTCAATAATACTGCAAGTTTGACCAAACATTTGACCATACACACACGGGAAAATCCTCATAAATGCCATTGCGGAAAGACGTTCGTCAGTGCCAACACTCTAAAGATTCATAAGAAAATTCACACTGGAATCAAACCATTTGTCTGCAGTTTCTACCAGTGTGGAAAGGCATTTGTAACTAAGAGCACATTGGAAAGCCACTTCCGGACACATACGGGAGAGAAACCATATAAGTGCGCTTACTGTTCCTCCTCGTTTACAACAAGCTCCGCAAAATATCGTCACGAAAGGCACGTCCACAAGGTTCCAGATCCGTCTGCTATATAGGTAATCGGTAATCATCAGGTAATGTCAGGTGCTGGCGACATCGCTCCTGTGGCATACATATTAAATGAATGGACAGCGGTTGAATATGCAAGCTGATTGGTTTATATATATCAATATTTCATGTAATTGACATAAGAGTCTAAAATGATTAATCAGCCCGGGGTATAATTACTAGACAGACGGTACAAGTTATAAAATGTTCTCATGCATGCTGTAAAATTTAGGGGTATAATGTAGGCATGACTTTTGAGTTACATATTATTATCTTACTATTTGGTGTCTAATGTAATTGTGCTAATGTTATAAGGTTATTGGCATATATGATCACGAAAATATTGCTAATGAAGATATACCTCCATATTACAACGTCTACATCCTATATCTACTAATGAAATTATGATTCAGCGTGGGTAAAAGCCAGCAAAAATACTAAAATAGTGTAATCACATACTTGCTATCAGTATCTAGATTGTTCCTTAATTCAGTTTTGTTGATTCCAATTTTGGTGTATAATATTACAGCTGTTAAGAACTGTAGAATTCATGTTATGACGCGTACAATAGGTATGTTCTGAACTCATGCTTAAGACATTATCATTAGTGCTACATACATGTATACATTCCTTAATTCACTTAATTCCATAATTATTATTTACGTGGCTTTCTGTTGTGAAAGACGTATAGATAAGCGAATTTATTTTAAAAGTACAACTCGTTTTGTATGTAAATATGTACGACGACATGTTATTTTGAATCCACCAAGATTCAAGGTATTCCAATCTTTTGATTTTCACATTCCATGAAACATTGTAATACGGATAGATGCTATAAATAGTTTTTGTAGTCGTACGCGATTGTTTTTAGTGTTAGTTTTAACCAATTGTTGAGCATTAATCGTTGGTTGTAGAAGTTATTATGTAATAAACAAAACTTTTTCGAAAGATGCCAAACCCGCTACTGATATTGTTACAATAAATAAATACGCATTGAGATACCACATGATCATTAAAATCTCTCGACGAAACATTCAAATGAATTTGCTAATGCTGTCCTCCATGTTAACATGACTAAAGCATAGTTAGCCCTGTTAGCAATCGCTAACTTTTCGTACCGTTGGCTGGTAGTGGGCTCCTGTTGCACCTCAGTAAATACATGCATGCAGGTATACGCTTACCTGCCTAGAGACCTAACTGGAGACTAACTGAACTTT
>JAHZNB010000818.1:0-15621 GCA_027744295.1 Callyntrura guangdongensis | reverse complement strand
TAACCTTGTCCTTCTTTGCGTCCAGCTGTATTATTTGTATCATCTGTATACTAATACTAATGACACTGTTGGGTAAAAGTTTTAGCTATTGGTTAAAAAACTCGTGTTATCTTTTATAACGTCGCTTTCTGGAATCATCTCCTAAAGCTTATCAGTTACTTCGAATTAAATCTAAAGTATAAGCTTGAAAAATGTTATTTTACAGAGGATGAAAGCCCGAAACCAAATGATAAAAATTTATCTCAGTAATTTCCTTATCCTAACTAACTCCAACAAACGGCAAGAAAACCATTGCAAACAGTGGTATGCACTTCCGTCGTAAGAACATTTGATACTGTTTTTTTGCAGAGTAAAAGTTTCAAAGAAAACCCACTCTGAGTAACGCATCGTAGAGCATGGTAATTACAATGCGAAACTGGCTGTCTGGTGACGAGTGAACTACATTTGCTGTATATGACAAATACACTTTGTTAGCTGGAGCGCGAGGTGAAAATGACATTTAAAATCATCGAGCGAGGAGAAATGAATGAGCACATGGCAAGATGACATATTAGACTAGATGTTTACGGGTTCATGTGCTTTCTGGCAACGGTTCAGGACACATCTCTGAAAATATGTACCATAATAACCGTAAATGTGCACCATTCATTTGAATTCCCTCCACACGCACTTGCCTACAACGAACCAGCAAACAAAAATTAGTTGACGGGGTTTTTCCTCTTGAAGATATGCTCCAGAATGTTCATACATAATATTCCACCAAACACAGCAAATTCCATTGAAAAAGAGGCATGAGAAGAGGAGATGCTTCTTTTAAGATTATTAAAATGACGAGCTAACATTTCAAGCAGAACATTTAACTTGACATTATCACTAAATGTATTTACACTAGTACCATATATTATTGCGCTTCTCTGACACAACTACACACTCTCTTTCGTTCACTCCAACAACGGAGACAATAATATTAATATTAATATGCTACATTATGGACTTGTGCGCGTTATCTACTATATCTTAACTTTTGATGAAGGATAAATATTATGAGTACACAACAATATATACCCTGTGACACGTGCGCGCGTTTATGAAAAGTATTTCTTAAATATATATTTCTACCTAATACTATCACCACTGTGCACTTATGTATCATGGAAAAAGCAAAACTCATTTTGTATTCCTGCTTCGTCATAGGATCCAGTAATAGAATTTTACGTACTCGTATTGCTTCAAGAAGAGAGAGAATAAACGAGGAGCACGAGCTACACAGAATAAACCTTATCATCATCATATGTGGGTTCCATACCATGCTTGGTTAGACATTTCAGAATATAAGAAAAATGAGCAGCATACAAGTCCCAAGGTGGTAAGAAACATGACATTTTACGTGGAAACAACCATGATGAAGGGATGAATGAATTGGCTTTTATAAGGAGTTTTCCATGAAATTCCAATACCATCGTGTATGTACGGTTGTGGTATCTTTTCCAAATTCGGATTTCGAATCCAGCTACCAAGAAAAGGTTACCAAATTACCAAGCATGAGACGCTGCCAGTTAAGCTACAAAACTAACAGATGAAAGAATGTGATGAGAAAAAAAGCGATTCGTTTTTCGTTTTCTCCTTGTCTTACGTCTCCGTTTCTCTCTCTCCTGCTAAAGTGGAGTTCAAGTATAATCTAGTGTGTGTACTGGTTCTCAAAAGACAGCAGTGGAAATGATGTTATTACGTATAAGTATTTTCCTTTTCTGTTGTGTGTATCGAAATAAAGTTTCCCATTTTGAGGAACAGCGCCTGAGGATGATGATATCCGTACAAGCAGAAAATGTAATGTACAATGTACCACAAGCTTCATTACCACCACCAACTACTACTACTACCACCACAAAACAGAGTCTAGAGCCTAGAGCATACGAAGCTACTCACTTAAGTCAAGAGCACTACGGTGCGGTGGCTTACTAAAATGCGATTTTTTACTATTTAGATTTGTAAAGAATTCGTCGTTCCAAAGAATCGGAAAGAAAATGATAATAAATGGAACGACTAGCTAGAACTAGAAGCAGCAGCTTTAAGGTGAATTTTAGTTTCTTCATGTCATGTGTTGTTTGGTGCAATACTTAACACGATCACCCCCACCATCATCATGAGCCGCCACTTCAACTTGTAACAACGTGTCCATTTCTTTCGATCAGGAGTAGCATCGGTCGTATCACCACCACCACTACCAGAGCGAGACAACTAAGGCACGAGAAAGAGGAAATGTCCGATCGAATTCAGGCTAAATCTATTTTCTACTTTCGTTTCGTGTAAAAAGCAAGCATAAAAAATCTCTTCTTCTCGTGGGTAAGCATTCATCACATCTTCTATTTATCCGCGATACTACAGTCGGGGAACCGAAAAGAGAGAATGTTCTATCTTGGCTGATACCCTCCAAAAGTAGTGGTATTATTAGACATATTTTTTATCATTCTCCACTTCAGGTTCTTCTCCCACCGGAAGAGAGACGGAGAGAAAAAAACTTTGCCCAACAAACACCGTATTTTACTAGTAGTATAAAACTTTCTGGGTATACATGATGATGTAGCACCAACTACCACATAAAAATGCGTTCCGTTCCATATAAAGTATGCGTTTATTCATACCTCCACCAACTGTTCCTGTCAGACTCTAGTAAAAATAAAAGAAAACTAACAGCGGCAGCATCAGCAACATAAAGCACAATGGACCAGCCATTATGGAAAGGCAATGGCCCTTCTCTCTACGAACATGGACACATCTATAAAACTGCAATACTTTCACGTAAAAAAAAGTACGCAGGGCTTTTATATATTACATTACATTATGTTCTCCATGAAATACATTCAACATTACAGCACAATCTCTAGTCTGCCTGTACTGATACTATACAAACGCAGTGTATGTACGTATTGTTGTAGTTAGTTCGTTTCTCCCAAAATAGAAGTCTTCTCTTTCGGCTTTGGTGAATGTTAACAAAGCAGACTGTACAATGGAGAAACAAGGAAGACGTAAAATCAGCTTCAGCTTCCATGTGCCAGAAAAGAGAAAGAGAACCCTGCTTGCTTGCCTGGGTGCCTTGCCTTTTGTAATTTTTTCCTCATTGTGTTTTTGTGTGTGTATGTGAAACAGAAAGCGAGAGTTTTTACAACTACTTTTCTTTCTCTCTTTTCCCTACTACTACAACCGCTACTACTTCTTATCTGAACCAACTTGGCTGGCAGTTGTAGTTGAAGCAGTAAGTTTCACTCTCGCTCCCTTTACTTCTCTCTTTGAAAGTGCTTTGCTTTACTTCCTCCGACAACTTTTGTACGAAAGATCCGAATCCCCGAAAAAGGGTGGGACATTGACCGACCAACCGATCAATGCCACAGCATGGCAATGCCCTACTCCAACAACAACACCATGCCATTGCTACATGAGGAGACTTCGGATTTTTGTGAAACCGCTACGGCTACGAGTATGAGAATAGTAGTGGATGATTCATGACATGACACGGGGTTTACGAAGGATGTAGGGCTTGTTTCAGAAAGCAAGTCCTATAAATAGGGAAAGCAGCAAAAAAATACCAAAATAAGGAAATACGGAGAAGGATAAGGGTCGAAGGACTGAAATGAACGTGTCACAGAAGGAAGCGACGCTTTATGATGAACATGGCCTCGATAAACTTTGTGCCGTGTGTAATAGGTGCAATTACAGATTATAAAATATGTGTGTAGCTACATGTTGTCTTCATATAAATAACAGTTAGCAGTGTCAATGAAAGAATGTAGTAACACCAACTAAAATGTATTTAAATATTTGGCAAAGCACACTGCCAGCAGCAGTGCCTAATTTTTTTTACCTAATGAATGAAATTTGACCATCCACAAAAATGTTCTCATGAATTTTACATGAAAGAATGAGAAGGGCAGACAAATTTAATGTGATGTTTATTCCACGTCAAATCGGTATACCATGATGATGAACATATACGGCGGTAGCGTGCCAAACAACGATTACTATGTATGTGCCTATTTGAAACGGTTAAAAATATGTTCACCCAACGAGTATTAGTAAACAAACAAAAATAAATGATAAACAGAACAACAATACGTAAACTACAAACATAGTTTGTACTATAATTGAAACTCGTCTCAAATGAAAGTAAAAATATTTTGCATACCTCATCTTGATTCACAATTCACAGGCCGTTCCGTTCCAAAGAAATTGTTCCGTAATGCTAGAAAATCCTTTCCTACGTGCGAGTTAATTGTAGCAATAGTATCACCCACAAAGACTTAACGCTACTATCATTGATGTTGAAAAAAATGCTGAAAAACTATCAACGATCTCCCCTGTTNAGAAATTGTTCCGTAATACTAGAAAATCCTTTCCTACGTGCGAGTTAATTGTAGCAATAGTATCACCCACAAAGACTTAACGCTACTATCATTGATGTTGAAAAAAATGCTGAAAAACTATCAACGATCTCCCCTGTTTACCAATTTATATTTTTTCTGCGTTTACCGTGCACTCTTAAAAACACTTCAATGCCAAACATTACTGCATCACCATACATCCAAGAATAAGATTTGTAACAAGCAGCAAACTACCAAAGAACTAACAAGAATAAGAATAAGACTATCACTAGACGAAGGCTCTCCCACTTTTAACTTTTGAGCAATTTGAAAATTTATGGAACATCGATTTAAGTTTACATTTTCACAGTTGTGAATTGGTCAAATATTTGTGGGTTTGTTAGGGATAAACCACATCCGTTTGTAAGCTGCATAAAGTATAGAGCAAGGATACGATTTGGATTCCTGTAAAACTGTTGACGTTGGGCTTTGGGTTGGTTGGTTGAAAGCACTGTAGACTGTTGTTTGTTCATCAACCGTCAGTCAGTTTAGGGATTTGCTCATATGCAATCATGAAATATGATAAATCGGACTTGCAAAATATTCGCTATTTGTTAGCTATCAGCTGGACAAATAATCTGTAAACCACCGTTTGGAAAATACGCACTAGTTTTGTTTTACAATAATACTGTTACACTCTCGACGTTAATAAGATTCTTGGTAGCCCAGTTTTAATACCGCTTTCCCGTGCTTCTATCGCCACAAATTAAATATTTTGCGGTTCGCTGTAAACATGATAGGACACTCGTAAATGGAACATAACCTCATGATAACCGCAGCGCTAGATTTATGCTGGTTTTATTACAATGGCTTCTCCAGCAGCACTAGGATTAGAACTTAGAACAATAGCGATCACTCCACTGTATATTGGTTCTAGTATGAATAAACTGATGGTGCTTGTCAATAAAAATATTATTTCCAAATCCCGCAATTGTAAATATTTCACTTGACATTTTTCCCATACAGACACGTTACTTTACATGAACAGTTGGATAGGTACACACTTAGCAAGTGATTGCAACTTAGCGGAAGCAGTTTGAGGACAGGACAGGGATGTCTCAGAGATGAGATATGAGTAAAACACGATGAGACATATAATGTAGACAATGTATGCTAATTTTGATGGTAAACCGTTGCCTGTTAGCCAAATCGCAGGCAAAAGCTTTGGAGCCGTTTCAAACCAATCTCAATAAATACACAGGAATACACTGTCTGCGTCGTGTCCGATGATGTTATAAGAAGTCAGGAAAGGTTTAACTGCCTTTTATTTACTTAATTACTTGTTTAAATAACCATAATACACAATTTGTTGTAAATCATCGCATCACACAACACGATGGCAAACACCCATTCATCATCAAAAGTGCATTAAAAACAAACACACAAGTACACAACTTGCTTGTCAATTCACTTGTACGAGAATGTGCATCACCCACAGATAACACGGCGTGTACTTCTTGTTTTTAGGCTTACACAGAAAAACGAGACTCACTGCTGGTTTGTGTACTACCAAAATTCTTTGAATTTATCCTACTAATGTACTCACATAGTCACACCAGCATAATCATCTTCATGCATATCAGTTAGCAGTCAACTCAACGCAGTTAGTTACGTAAAGGCATACCAAAATACAAAAGGATGCAGTAGTGTAAAGTCATCAGTAAGTGGACGACAGGGACACAGAACTCAGAGTGACTGATGAAATGCTGCTGATCTTGTAAGTTTTGTTGTAGAGGTTATGCTGATGATTGTTCGCATTTGAATTTGACAAAAATTCACAGTGTATTAGACCTCTATTAGATTTTAGACCTCTTTGCCTTGTAGTATAGTGGCAAGTGTGTTGGGGATCGTGGTGCGTTTTTTACCATCCAAACCAGTTTATGCCCATAAACGACAGTTATATATATCACTTGATTAAATTTTAATAGAGCATTAAAGTTTTATACTACACACACATTTCTGTATTTTGTATAATATTTTGCTTCGTGATAGACATTTTGCTGTATGCAGTCTGTCTGCCACTGTTATGATTTTATAATAGGTTGAGTAATGTAAAATTTGTGGAGTCAAATTTTGTTGATGTTGTTGCTGATGTTGATGAAGGTATGATATATTATTATGAGAAAATATCCGATTGCTTCTCTTATGCTCCTTTTTTACTACACACACAAGTAGGAGTCCTCGCACAAAATACAATGCACTCGTTCGTTCTGCCTGCGCTGCGTATACAATGTTGACTGTTGTTGTTACTGCTGGTCCTGTGTGTGTGAGAATACCTACCTACTTTTCGAAGAGGAGAATGACTTGGCTTCGTCCATGATGTTGATGATGACTGTAACAAAGTGTGAGTCGTCGTACCGAAAGTGTAGTAGTCTGCTGAACATAAAATATATATGTACACACACACGTACAAAAAAACTTCCTGCTCCGACGACTTAACTATACTGAATGCTTTCCTACGTATTATGCCTTGTGCCTGAATTTTGTGTTGAGGGTGAAAATCCACGGAGAACCACCGCTATACACTTTCTGTATGTGTTCCTCGTTCCCCCTGACTAAAGTAGTTTTTTATATTATAGGCACTCAAGCAGAGGAGCAAGTAGCAGCCGTCGTCAGTTGTGCTAGCAGGCAGGAGTTGCAGGAGAGAGAGTTTCAGAGTTCATGTGAAAAGATATCGGAGACTTAATAGCAAAGTAGTTGCATGCAGGCAGTTGGTGCTTTGCTTACCACCACCGCACACAACATGTTATTTGCTTCAAGCTTTTTTATAATTTCTGAAAGACACAAAAAGAACAGAGCATTCTCATGTCTTCGTCTTCTAGTTAGAGAGATTGCTCAAATCAGCACCAGAAAAGGCAACAGCATGCAGGGAGAGAAAGACACACAGGCAAGGAAAAAAGTGGAGGGTTGAAAGAGTGAAGCGAAGGAGAAGGCATGTTTCCTTTCAGGAAAAAAGCCTCGTTTGTGATATATATCGATGTATAAAAATATAGCTCATCATTATGATTATACAGATAGGAAGAAATGGAATACAGACTCCAGCCGTGCTTCTTATGCTGCTACTCGCTTGTTTTTAACTCCAGAGAGAGATGATGAGAATGAACTACATTGTCATTCTCATAATATGCCAAAGATACTTGTACAATAAGATTCTCTTCAGAAGTCGGTATTATATACTCTTGCTGCTTTTTCCAGGCAGGCTATTTGGGTTTAATACACAATATTATAAAGCTATTGTGAATTAGATATAATTTTTTATATTTATCACCCTAGTCCTCACCTTTCCTCAAAGGAGATTGTCGTGAGATGTCGTGATATATAATTAAATATACATATTTTTTGATCATGCATTTTCATTTATGAGCTTTGAGCTGTACACCGGGACATGGACACCTTCAAAATACATAATACATTCTTACGCAGACGAAAGATATTTCATTTAAGTAATGATTTTGTCTGTCTGTCTGTCATCACTCTACATGTCAGACGCTTTAGCCGTTTTGTCTCTATTTGGCGCACAGATACCTTAGTGTAGGGACATCTCTGGGATGTAATTTGAGCAAATGTGGTCGGTCAACCCCTTGGAGGCTCATTTGGGGGTCAAAAATTAAACTTGATCCAAATTAGCAGCGATATTTTGTAGCGATACCAGGTCAACTGACAAGCTAAAATATATTTATCAATTCAATCAGCTTGTATCAATACAATCAGCTTGTATCAATACAATCAGCTTGTATCAATACAATCATTTTTACCTGCGTCTCTATTGCTGCAATTAAGCCGGTTTATTTCTATGGTCAATCCGTAAATCTATTGTCGGGCAATTCAAAGTTATTGGCACTTAAGAATCGAATTGTACACATAAACAATTTTCTTACAAAAAACGCGTATAAAAAATAAAACAGCGATTATACGACGATGTGATCAATTCATTCTGTTTTATAAAAAAATACTCTGTCAACAATTTAAGGTTTAATTATGTACTTAATTTAATTACATACAATATCTCTGCTCTCGGATGGCAGCAAACAAAACTATCCATTCCTCAAGACACTGTTACATCAACATATAAATACACTAAACACAAAAATACTTACCACTTTATGGTCACTTGTAACAAAAGTTACTAGAAAGCTTTGCATACATGGCTATAGCTATGTATGGATTACATTAATATTGCCAATGTCACACCTATTATTCTACTATTTTCTATATTTCAAACCTATTTTTGGGCTACAATTCAAATTTTTGAAACGGATTTTTTACTACATTTAAATATCCATTTTGTCATTTTTAAATACTGCTAATCTAAACTGGATGGTCTCTCACGTGTTGATTAGGGTCTTAGGGTTATGGAAGGCATCACTCCGAGGCTTAAAGGCATCAGGCTGGCTGCTTACAAAATTGGAGGTAACGATGTCCCGGAAAACCCGGAAAATCGCCAAAATCCCGTGTTTTACAGTACTAGTATCAGGTCTGGTACAATGCGTGTGTAATCCCGTTTTTAGTACTGCAGAAGTAGCGAGATAAAACCCTAAGGTACTTATATACTAAATTCATGCCAGATCCAAAAGATCTTTTTTAAGTAAGAGCGTATATAATACTTTAATTCAATCAAAAGATTAAAAGAGTTAATGAACCCAAGTGTATCAATAACCAAGAGTAGAGTAACCATATAACGGTATGGTTAGCTAAATTTTATGGATGGATTTTTAAAAGTTGTCAAAATTTGCTGTAATTTTGAAATGATAGTCATTTCAAATACAATACTTACTCAGTGCTCAATACAAGAGTTCATCATACGCCGTTTTGTAGGCTTCAGTTTGTGTATTTACATAATATATAGGAACTTCTCAGAATATCAAACATTCAAATATTTCAAATAATTTAAATTCGATTTTTATTAGGTTCGATCCGGCCCAATATAAGTTGACACTGATACATTTATCATTATTTTTTACCACTATTTTCATAATAATTGCTAATTAGTCGATAATCCATAATTATATTGCGTACAATTATGTTATACTATTGTATGTGTGTCACGTAAACAATCAACATCAACATACCGTTGTGTTGCCGTATGTTTGTGGCAAGTGCAACTAGTGCAAGTGGTATGTAATTTTAAAATATATTTAGCTCCATCTGCCCAAGAATAGCAACACTCAAAATTACAAACAAGTAACTCATCCATTGCTGCAAGAGTGTGTGTATGTTGTATACATACCAGTGCTTCACTGCCACCAGTGGCGCACGATTTGGTCGGTGACCCACAATTAGTTCGGTGGCCCCGTGGCCCACGACTAGATCGGTGGTCGGTGGCCCAAAAAAGTTGGGTGGTCGGGGCCCAAAAAAGTTAAAAAATGTTGGTGGCCCGGTGTCCGTGAAGTACTAATACATACACAATCAGTGCTTCATGGACACCGGGTCACCAACATTTTTAACTTTTTTGGACCGACCACCGGCTACTTTGTGGGCCAACGGCCATCAGGCCACAGACATTTTTGTGGGAGGGCTGGTGGCTCACAATAGTGCCCACCGGCCACCGGTTTTGCTTTATAAATGGGCCATTGCCGGTGGTTCCGACCACCGGTTACTTTGTGGGCCAACGGCCATCAGGCCACAGATATTTTTGTGGGAGGGCTGGTGGTTCACAATAGTGCCCACCGGCCACCGGTTTTGCCTTATAAATGGGCCATTACCGGTGGTCCGTGAAGCACTGACACAAACACATGTAGATAGCATACTTACCAGAGCTGTGCATCTCACCGGGCACCAACCTTGAAAAGGCTACTAGGCCACCGACTAACTTTCAGGCTACCACAATTCACCTGTAGCCATAACAGGTCACTAGTCAAAGGCCACCGGACTCTGGTCTGAACTCTAGTCTTTCTGGGCGGACTCGTGTACCTTTTACTCATGGCTTAAGTCCGGTTTACGCCTGCTAAAAGCTGTCTTAAACTAAACCCGACTTCAGGATTACACGATTCCACTCTCTATGTATAAGACCATCGGTCACCGACATATTTTAAGGCCACCGACTGTTTCAGGTCACCGGCCACCGGTGGTCAGCCCTGCGCTGATACTTACCTATATAACAATACTAAAATTTACTTTCAACTTTATGTCTCGATGTACCCCATAATGCCTGCTACATTTTGTGGTGTAGTTTTTGTAAACATGTTGGAGCTGTGTATTGTTGACGAAACTTGCCATATGATGAAACACTAAAAACTTAAACCCCAGTCCCAGTCCAGTCACCAGTGGAACGTTTGCAGAGTGAAAAGTTAAAAATTAAAATTATTGTTGTGTTTCAGGCCTATTTCGCTTTGAAAACTGTCATTTGTTTGTGGTCAAGGTTGAGTAGGTAATCATGTTTCTGAAAACGTATGACGACTGGGAGAAAGCGGCTGAAAGGTTATATCTACAAGACCCAGATAAGGTAATTTTAACAAAGATTTTTTAAAATAAGACGGTACAAGGTTTCTCTATTGTTTGCTCGTATCATCATTACTCATCCCTCTTTATAAATTATTTGTAATGTAGTCCGTTCTTAAGCGATATGCATCATTTGCTGTTCTTAAATTTCCAGTTTGTCAGCAGTTGACAGTAAATGTAGTATCCTAATTTGGAGTGTTATTAAAATGAACTTGGACAAAACTAACAAATAACTCATCATTTATATTTTCAGGCCCGGTACAGCATAATATACCAGCATGAAAAGGGACTTTTTAAAGTTAAGATGACCGACGATTCCACGGTAAAAAAATATTTAGTACACAATTGCTGAACAGCTTAAACAGTTATCATTATCCTTGAAATTATTGATGCATGTAAAATTTTGTTTTAAATTTTGACAGTGCCTTCAATATTAGATCGGAGAGTATGCAGGAGTTTAAGAAGATGGAAAAATTTGTTAGTAATCTCCTTCGTCACATGGCATCAACTGAACATTAACCTCTGGTTTCTATAAACGTTAATTAATCATTTGAGAAGCTAACGAATTAGCAAATGATTGTAAAGGTATAAAATCCGTTGGTACTAAATGGTACATTCTGCGTGAATCAATAAATGTATCCATTATCCATTCTAACAATAAACTTACACACCTCGGACCTTTTGAAGAAATTCATAGGTAATGTTACCACTTACTTACCACTAAATTATATATGGATATACTATGTGTAAACTAAAGTAATATGTTGAAGCTTTGTCTTATGGTGTTTCATTTCGCGAACAAATTTCCATGTCACTAATTAGCAACATCTCTCCTTGGTAAAGTGTAAATTAATTTATAAGCCACGAAAAACACCTGAAGATGGTGGGGTTTACATAAACAATACACAGTTTTCCGGGGTTCATAGAGCTGGTGCGGACCGTAGTCAAAATTTATTCACAGTACAACATCAACTTTTAGAAAAAACGAAGTTTAATTAAACACCGTAGTTGTGAGAACAAAGAAAGTAATGAAGTCGGTTCATGCGCCGTGTGGTCCGCGACATTCATTATTGTCATGAATGACAATATTGTTTTAACTTATTTTGCTACTGTCAACTGTAATTGATAATTGCTAAATTTTATTTACGTTACATACGAAGAACCCCAAACTTCATTGTTTCAAACAGGTTTAAATATTACTAACTAACTCACGAATCAAGCATTTTTGTGTGCTAGTCCCCATTCTCGAATAATTAAAATCACAGACCTACAGCCTGAAAATCTGTTATAAGGGCCGAGGTTTGGTTGACTCTAAAAGAGTCTAACGTTGTGGTCAGTTGTGGTTGAATCGGAAAGGTCTTTAATGTCGATGTGGAGTACTACTGGGTCATTCACAAAGAACATAGCAACGGAATTACGCCCAAAATTATCTATTTCACTGATATTTCACACAACGATGTTCCATTTTACTAAATAGATCGAAAAATAGTTCGATAAAATAATAGAAAAAATAGTCCAAGTTAGCTTTGTTCAAGGTCCACGGAAATAATAATTGAATCATGCTACCAATATTGGTAACGTTACGGCCTACGGGAGCAATACCGTGAACCAAATTTCAGGCGAATCGGGTAAGAAATAAAAGTTCTCTAACTTTAAAACTAAAATTTCCTTTGGAATATAATGACCCTGAAAATTTTGATTTTGGCGCGACACTTCGGACTTCGTATTTTTTGTGAGAGCAGAATCATTTTACCAAATTTCAGTCAAAATCGGGTATGGATTCAAGATTTTTGTACGTTTAAATCAACATCTCCATCTGATTAATGCTTTTAGAAAGGGTTATTGGGTTTTAAAATGGTCATTTTCTGTCAGAATTTTGGCTAACTGGTTCTGCATAGCAACCAAATCACTGTGCCAATTTTCAGCCGAATGGATCGTCTGCATGAGTGTACCAAATTTGGTATGCAATCGATTAAGAAATGATGATTTTTATTTGAAAAAAACCAAAAAGATATTGAAGTTAAGGCTGTGCATTACTTTTATCCTGACCTTACTACCTCTGAATGGAAACCCGGTGGAAACTGATTGAATGACACTTGGATGAAATTTTAATGGTTGCCCTTTGTAACCTTTTAAATTTTCTGCGACTAAAATGCGGCAGGTGACATATTGCTATCGACTTTTCCAATTCATTGGAAATGGAGAATAGTTGGTAATGCAGAGTAAAAAGTTTGTTTACAAAGGTTTTACATGCATTTAAATGGGGATGGTTTAGTCATAAAATTAACATGGTTTCCGATATGTTTAGTACATCCTTATTCCTTGGAATGCCACCCGGATTTATTTTATGGAAATGTGACGACAACGACAGACATTGAATATAAGTGCCACCTAGGAAACCTACGGCAGCTGCATTCTCCACTTCGCATTACACCAACCGAGTTTATATTAAGTTGATAGAGGGCACTGGCTGTACCTTCCATAACAATTGGAGAGATTAGAAGAATGCAATGTAGTATAAATACCATTCGAATTGTGTGAAATACTGAAGTTACCCAACGGCCAGGCAATAATTAATACACCTTTTTAATAGTTTCAGTTAACGCGTATAGAATTGGATGACTTGGCTCAAATTATTGTACAAAATTGAACCATTTCGTCGCATAAGATTAAACCAGGCATTTTGGTGTTTGTGTCGCACCCGCACCGCACATCTAACTATGAGTTTCTTTGAAGTTTTCCCTTGGGGCAAAGTGACACAACGTATTATATTATTATAAAAATCGTATAAAAAGCATAAAAGCAATATGATACGTAGCCGAAAAACATACTTATAAAGGAAACCAGCAATGGTAAGATCGGTTAAAGAAGTAGCCTGTGATAGTGATCAGTGGTTATCGTCATTTCTGACATTATTACGTATTTTGTGTAATTATTACGTAATGAATGCAACCGTTCCAGAGATATGGGCGAAATAATTTTATAATTTTGAAACTTTGACGCCCCATTTGGGTCATAAGGGGTAATTAGTCCGGGTCAAACTTGCCCAACGTCATAACCATCTATCAGCTTTCAGAAAAGGGGGCGACGGACGACCGACCCTGGTTAACGAACCCAATAAAGGACCCCACCTCACCACAACTCAAATGCATATGTTATAGCCCTTGTCACTGCGTGTTCTCTACCGAAAACCCCATCTCAATCGGACATACCGTCTGTCTGTACACCAACTTTCAGGTATGGTTGTCATTCGAAAAAAATATGACCCCCATTGCCCCCTGGGGTATGACTGATCGGTTCCAAACTTTAACTTACACAACTAGGGACCCCAATGATACTTAATGATACTTTGTTTGTGCCAAGTTTGGTCCGTTGCCAAGCAGCCAATGGCTTGCTCAGAAAATATCTTTTTAATTCCAATGAATACATGCTTTCGCTACTTCCCTATGTCCTTGACTTCATGGTTTATTTATACAGCGTCTGTTGAAATTTTGGCGTAATGTTTTGTGCTGGTATTTACAAGTGAAGGTGTAAGTGAAGGACATGGTATGCTACTGAATATATGTGGTACAACAATATAAGCAAAGAAAGTAAAATGTTGATACTGAATATGCAGCCTACAAATAGTGAAAGAAAGTAATCGGTACCTATCGTTAGAGAGAACTTTTATAAATTACCAGAAACTTGTCATGAAACTTGAAACCAAACACTTACAACTGGTCAATTATTGTTGACATCGCAGTTGTAGCCAGTAGTAGCACTTCGACTAATTTTATTATAAAAGTGCGTTTAATAAATACACGGGTAAGTACACCAATGCCAAAAGTAAGCCAGGAGTGTAGATGCCCTATATTTAATGAAAACGGTAATACCATTCGAGGGTAATGTTATGCAGTTATTCATTCAGTATTTGTCCGATGAAAATAATTCTCTAACCTAACCTAAACTGAAAGCTGCTGTCAGTCTCATAATAGGGATACTTTCGAATGTCTCAATTTAGTTAACTGTGAAGATGTGATAAAAAAGGAACTGGAGAATTGGGAGACTCAAGAAATTATTTATCACGGTCATCCCTTTCTCTTTTGTTGCACTTATTTATACAGGGACTTTGTTGAAGAAGAATCAATATCTTTCTCCCTTATCTTATGGGACACAATTATTGTAATAATAACTATAACTCAATGTGAAACAAGAAACAACACGATAAATCATTGAAAGCTTTACGGTTTTTCCCTTAATGTAAATGCATAAATCGTCGTAACGCAAACTTGACTAAAAACACGCATAATACAAAAAACAGCTCTCACGTAAGTTATCATCTATTTTTTAAGATACAAGGAAGTAAATATTTGAGATCGTCACAAATTACTGTTTGGTGAACCAAATACTGTTATAAATTGATACTGCTTCTGGCTTATTTAGAAATTTGGTGCAAATTGCCCCATAAATTCCGGAGATGCACTTAAATAACCACTGACTCTCATCCCGTTGACCTATCTTTTGTTAACTTGTAGAGGAGGCCATAGATGATAGACTACTTGGATGCAATGTTTGGTGCACATCGCCCCGTACATAGCAAAGATACGCCTATATGACCTTTGGCCCATTCAACCAAGGGGGTCAAGATTTTGTCTATTTATAGAGGAGGCCATAAGGTAACTGTATGCAAGGTTTGGTGCAAATTGCCCCATTAATACAGGAGATGCACTTATATGACCTTTGACCCTGATCCCGTTGACCCAGAGGGTCAAGCGTTTGTGTACTTACT
>JAHZNB010000817.1:0-13282 GCA_027744295.1 Callyntrura guangdongensis | reverse complement strand
TAACGGTTTTTATTTTTGGTTCTATACTTTCTCATTCTATATTACAAAATAGTAAATATTTTTAGGATATACATTTCTCATATTTTTAAAATAAATATTTTTGTCATATTTTTCTCGTATATAGTGTATAGTATGGACTTAGGAAGTTTAGTGTAGTTTGGGCGAAACTGAACTCTTGGGGGAAGAGGGAAGGAAAGTGACTTGCGGGGAATCGAACCCTTGGGTTTGGGGGAATGGGCCGGTTACCTGCGGTTCAAGACTGAATAAAAGGACGGGCAAGAAAGAAAGAAGAAAAATGAGCTGAAGCCCACTCTCCGGTTGGATTGCATAGGGAGTTGTAGAAAAAAGATTCTCCTCTCTTTTTACACTGATTACTATTTTTTCTCTTGTTGGCTTTTCTCTTCTTTTCCTGAAAGTCCGCGAAGATTTTTTCCATTACATTTTGTTGCCGTGGCTGGTGTTGTGGTGGGGAGAGTAGGTGGCTGACCAGGCCAGCAGCAGCAAAGGATAAAAAATAGGTTGCGTGAATGTGGCTGGCTATAGTATGAATGTACATTATTGAGCGAGTTGTAAAGGGAAAGAGAGGAGATGGAAAGAGAAAAAAGGAGAGCACAACAACAACAACAACAACAGCAAGAAACGAGAAAGAGAAAAAAATAAGGAGAGAGAAAAAGTATTATTACCAGCAGGAGGGGGAAAGGAGGGGAAAACAAAAACGACGACGACCAGGACTGCAGGCTGTTATAAGGAGGCGTAATGTAGAAATGTACGTTTTTTATGAAGAGAATACCCAGAATAGCGAATATAACGCTGGGAGAGGGAAATAGACGACGCAGAAAGAAGGAAAAAAATATCGACATAAAACTTTTTCATGACGGTCGTTCCTTCTTCTCTGGTTCTTCTGGTGGTCTGGGTATGACGACAACGACGGCAAAGGAAGAAGGAGAAGAAGACGACAACGACGATGTCGACCAAAAAGCAGTATAGAAGCAGTTATATTTTCTTTTTCTGGAGTGAAAGCTCGCTCGCTGGCTTCTTAGAAACGGAACACTCTCGTTGTATGTGTGTGCATGAATGTGGCTGTGGAGAAGAAGAAAAAAAAGAATGGGAAAAGAGAGTAAAGCAGCAGCAGCAGCGAGCGGAGAAAAAGAAAAGGATGATGACGACGATGATGATAAAAGTAGCACATCCTTTTTTCTCTCGCATGTTCTGCTTTTTTGATAGCTTTTGGCTGAAAAACCGGAGAAAAGAGGATGAAAGAGGAGGACGTAGAAGCGAAGCCCTATAAGGAGGTGTATAAAGGTAATGATGGAAGATATGTGTGTATAAATGTATCTGAAGAGAGACCAGAATGAGAGGAAAGGAGAGAAAAATACATTTCAGTGTAGCCAGAAAAAAAGCATTACGAGGAATATTTTAGGAAAAAAGGCAAAGAAAGTGAGTATATATGTGCATATGAGGAAGGATAAGGGAACGAGTTTAGAGGAGACAGGAAATTTTTTAAGGGAAAGGAAAAAGAGGATATATAGTCGTGGCGAAGCTCTTCTTGTTTGCTGCTGTTGCTGACTCGGTGAGTTTCTCTTCTGCTTCTCCAACAAAGGGTTGTAGCCCTGCTATTGTAATGCTGCATGTTGTAATGATGGTAGACAGTACACAAACCCCAACGCTCACGGATTGTTGCCGATTTTAAAGGAAAGCACAGGCGACAACCGTACGGCAGCGTACAGTGAGCACTTTATTTTTAAATTCTCATTAAAATTTGGGAGCATTTGAACTACCTTATCCAATCCTTTTCGTGTTACTTATTGTGGCAATCTTGGGGAAAATTTCAGACTACTTCATTGGAAGTAGACTTCATTGGACTCTGGTCACTATAACCAGGTCCTCCTCAGTAGGAAAATATCACCAAGCGTTTTTTCATCCCCTTTAAACATGTTTCTCTTTCTCGAAGGAAAAACCGCACTTTTGCTGCTGTGTGCCAAGAGAAGAAAAGTACATAAAACAGAACATACATACATATAAACTCTCTCTCTCTGTCTCTCTCTCTCTCTCTCTCTCTCTCTCTCTCTGACAACTCGTCCATATTACATGAAGAACAAGACGAAGAAGGACAAGGAAAATTTATTTCTCTCTCTTACTCTCTCTCTCTCTCTAGCAAGTGAAGTGAGAAAAAAAGCATTTCTCTCTCTCCCACTCACTATCTCTATGTATGGCGTCGTCGTCATTGTAGTGAATGATCTGGTGTTGGTGTCTTCTCCATCTTCTGTTTTTCTACTACTCCACAACTTGACTAAAAGGTTTCCGATCTTATATACGTATTAGACGGTTGTGCCAAAGAAAGTGAAAGCGAGAAAAAAGCAAAATGAAGCCTACTGTTGGGCAATATACTACTAGAACATGAAGGACGAAAGAAGAAAATGGTGGCTGTGGTGGTGGAGGATGGCAGTAAAAAAGGACGACAACGACAAAGAAACAAGACGACATGACATGACTGAAAAAGAATGAAGAGAAGATGAAGGAGCAGGTTGAAGTGACGAAAAATATAAAAAGGAGGGATCAAATATGTAACTCCGTCTCCAGTTAAAATACACACACACACAAACTGTGATAAACTACTAGAGAGAATCTAGTAGTCGAACTTGTACAGAACGTTTAACCAGAGGCAATAAATAAGCACACTGAGAGAGTTGAGTGCTGGTGACGACAAGGCCTTTCTGTTATATTCCAAAGAAAATCTATTGTTCAATAGACTGATCAGTTATATATACAGGTTGTGCAGGTAGGAATACCTTCAAGTCGTGTCGCTGGAGGGGGAAAACAAAGAGGGGCCGCCGAGGGAAAGGAAAGTAATATTATAGCAAGTAATACGAAGAAAAGGAGCCAGGGAAAAGCTTTGTCTCTCCTTGGCTTTTCTTGAGAGAGATATAGGGAGAAGAGAAACGTAATAGAGGAAAATAGATGGTGAAGGACACAGACAGACATATGTATAAAGAGAGAGGGAGAGATACACAAGAGAGTTGTATAAAAGAAAGACAATGACGATGAAAGGAATACGAAAAGGAATACGACTTGAAGCACATACAAACGGATTCGCTTTGATATACAAGTAAGCTAACTAAAGATACAAAAATGTAAAAATCTTTTTTATCATTGTATTCTTCATATTTCAGTGCGTCAAATTTCATTTTACCAAAATTTTCATGTTTGTATAAGAATGGTACGAATATTTGATAAAGTCCTCCTAAAATGTGGTTGTTAGAAGACCAAAGCCCAATACTTCCATAATGAAGGTATTCACAAATTTACACTTTATTGAATTATAACTAGACATGAAAACTACCAGTTAAACTGAACATATAAAAAACCTCATGGAACCTCATCTTTTGCTACCAGTTTGTACTGGTCATTTTGGTGCTTATTTCGTTTTTTTCATGCAGTTTAGTACACGGATAATGGATGTCTACCTACCTATTGTTGTAATATTACTCGTGTGGAGAGTATCTACAATGATTACTTGGTCAACTTTGATTAGATGAAATGTACGTTGTCTGATTTTCATTAAACTGAACATAAAAAACCTCATGGAACCTCATCTTTTGCTACCAGTTTGTACTGGTCATTTTGGTGCTTATTTCGTTTTTTTCATGCAGTTTAGTACACGGATAATGAATGTCTACCTATTGTTGTAATATTACTCGTGTGGAGAGTATCTACAATGATTACTTGGTCAACTTTGATTAGATGAAATGTACGTTGGCTGATTTTCAGTGTGATCAACACTTAAATAAAAATGGTTCATGGTTCATTCAGAACGGTTAGAAATGAGAAAGCTTGCACACTTTCAAGAAAATGGATTTTATAAAGTACCGAAAGCTACTTATTGCGATTGCATTGTCCGTCTGTACGTGTTCGAACGGTATCTGGAGAATGAAACCAAAATTCTGATTTTCAATTTTCGTATTCAAGTACCATATAACCCCTTGTATAGGTGTACAAAAGTTTGCCCTCTTAGGTAATAGGAGTCAAAGTTTACTGAGGAAAACGCTAAATTTCAGGAACCTGTTAAGCAAATTTCAAAAAATAATTAGAATGTGGGCATCTTTGGGTGTTCTCTTTATTCTCTTGATATTTTCATTTTTCTTTCGCTATAAGTTTTCTGAGGAAAACGCTAAATTTCAGGAACCTGTTAAGCAAATTTCAAAAAATAATTAGAATGTGGGCATCTTTGGGTGTTCTCTTTATTCTCTTGATATTTTCATTTTTCTTTCGCTACTTCGATATGTCGTTGAATTACATTGTTTATTTGAGTTTCACTGCCATTACGCCACCGAAACTGTAGTAAGGAAACCCTAACCTGGCAAACACATTTGTCCTTGGGAAAGGTTCTTCTTCGTCTCCCTCTCGTTCACTCTCACTCTCTCCAGAGAGTTATTTGATTGCTTAAGCATCAGCAAAAACAATGATGATGCAAGATAAACAAAAAGAAACGAAAAGTTTTTAAGTTGTTTCTTGTTTCCCCTCTCTCGCTTGTCTATTGGTCCAGGGGAGATATACAGAGAAAAGGGAAGAGGGAGCCGTGGTGATGATGGCGGGGATAATTGAAAAATGAAGACAATTAGAAAAACAGCATCAACATCAACAGATTGGGAAATACCTGCTGCTGCTGCTGCTGCTGCTTGGATAATTTGCTGTCAGTTGGTTTTTGGTTTGCTTGTTTTATGGAGAATGAACACGCGCGTCTTTCGGTTGTATCCTTGAAAATTGATCAAAGCCAAAAGCAATTGAAGCAAGTAGCAGCATAATCGTGTGATGTGTAGCGATGAGCGTGAGGGAGGAGATGATTATGATTACGCTGAGTACTTTCGTGCAGTTCAAATCCCAGCTTTATGCATACAAGCAATTATGCAACGAAAATCGCCTAAATTCAAATTCTGTGGTTAAATATGCATATAAATTTTTCAATTTTATCTACACAGATTTTATGAAGTTAGAGAAATTAACACGTCTATTTTGTTACCTGCCTCGTTAATGACACTCTTAGGATTCTTTTTCAAAAAAATTTAAATGCATAAAATATGCAGAAATTTTGTCAAAATATGCTATGCATTATAAGAATGCATTTATGCAAACTATGCGTTTAAATGTGTGGCTTAAAGTGTTTCTACTTATGTGATTCTTCCACCTACGAAAGTGCAGCGTAAGCGTAATCAGGAAAACTATTAAATATGCAAATGCATGAAAACCCTCAGCCTAATGATAATATATGCAACATGTCATAATGAGAAATGAGGAAAAATACCATAAATATTTTTAGTGAGTTTTACACACTGCATTTGAAGTTTTACGATATTTAATTTTTTTAAATCTCGGCATCATGATAACTTGACGGAAGAGAGGGAGGACAAGTGCCACTTTTAAAGAAATTTAGGCTTTTTATTCTCGACGGGAAAACAAAGATCCTGTTTATAAGAAAATAGTGTATAGCAAGTAAGCATGTTCACAAATCTTAGGGAGAAACATGTTGTGTAGAAATAAAAACGAATGGTTGAAAAAATGGAGAAATTGGAGCCCGTTCATAAAACTGGGGCTGAGCTACAAAAAACAGTAATATAAAAAGTGTTTCCAATGAAATTGTGCTTTTTCAGTTAAATACTCCTTATAAAAAATGTTTGAACTTGTATTCCTGTAAAAAAATTAAAATTTCCAGTTTACCAACATACAGCATAAATCTCTGAAACCCTTCCAAAGTTTAAAGTGACCGTGATTTTCTCTACTGCACACACAGTATCATCATTCACTGTTCCCAATATGAGCTATTAATCTCCCTAATGCAGTCTTTAACGCTGACAAAGAAAACGCAAAATGTGAACACAACTCTGTTGACTGAATTTATTTCATTTTGTGTGCAAAATAACGTCCAACTGAGGAGACTGCCGAACTGAATGGATTCTTTCTACTTGACTCTCTCCCTCTTTCCCATTCACTATCTCATTTTTATATTTTTCCTCCTCTCTGCGTTAACCTTTACGTTTGCAGAGCAGCAACAAGAGTCGTGCCGCATTTCACATTTTATTACCATGAAACTCCTCTCGTCGATTTCAGACTGGCAAAGTTGAGCTTAAAACTTTATCGCTCGTTGCTTGCTTATTGCCGGCCTTGCTGTTTTGTGTGCGTTTTATGAAATGAGAATTCAACAGGTTATTTTGTGTTCAGCTTCGACTTCGACTCTCCCTCTCTCTCTCTCTCTATAAACTCCATTCACTATTTTATAATGAATATAGGCTAATACGTAACATAATATGTTGGCAGCGGGGGAAGCTCAAAAGTTATTAAAGGGGAAAAACTTTTTTTGGTGAATAGTTTATCAGAAAAGTTTATAGACGCAACGACGCAAGTATATGCATACATACTGCCTATTGTGCTGTTTACGGTTCTGGAGAAAAACATTACTAACTCTCGAATGACTCACAAATTACCTGATGCATATAACGTTGCGTTGCTGGACGAATTGTTTGTGTCACAAAAAGTCAGATGAGGTACTAGCTATGCCACCGAAAAAAACAAAGATGCAATGACATCACATCGTATCATTGTCATTTACTGTAGCCAAGTTCAAGTAGCCCCTACACACAACCATTATGGCACTACTGCCCTGTAAAAACCAAATAGAAATGAAGATTGAAAAAAATGTAATTCATTAATCCATTTTAGTAATCCCGCTGTGAAGCCTCCTCCTTCATCACCACCACATCAAAAACAATGTGAAGACAGAAAAAGCTTACGGCTGTGTGGCTGTGTTAAAAGCAATTAGTCGAATAGCAAACCAATAGGATGTGTTTTTAACGATTTCGTATAAATTGCATTTGTAAAAGACGCTGTCCTGTTGCCCATGTAACATACCTTAGAAGACGACTGCGAATGACTGGGGTAAGCATAGACAAAGGTGCCATTTAAACGTATTTTAATCATTTTCATTTTTCTAAGTCGTTTCTTCCCGTGTCTGGCCTTATTTGTCTACAAAATGCCATACCAACTTATTTTTAAAGATCACAACAAAAATGCGACAGTTTTTTTTAACTCACATGAATAAATCGAAATGCTGTGGGAGAATAGCAGTAATGGATATACTGAAGACGATTTCCTCGAGTTGATACGTCATTTGATTACAAATGATTGCCTTCCGATGATGGATTACAATGAGACAGAAAGTAGTAGAATGAATTGCATAAGAAAAAATGTCGTTCAGCTCAACCGTAAAGCTAAAAATGCTAGCCTGCGGCATCATGATATGTGTAGTTTTTATGTAGAGCGATTGGATAGAAAAAGATATATCACACAACTGATGCGAAATAGCACTTAAACGTTCTAGACGAAAGTTTACCAATATAAATACTTTCAAACTTCCGTATTATTACCAAATTACAATATTTAGGGACACGACCAGTGGGATAGCGAATAGTATATAATATGTACCTACTGCTGGCACATTCCATGATAGTTATGATACGACCTGCCTATTTACGCATTGCGCATACACACGGAGGATACTCTCGATTAAAAAACTCGATACATAGGTATGTCAATTTGCAATAAACTGTGACTGTGAGTAGTGAAGAAAACGACCTTGACTGTCTATTCACTTATTTTGCACGCGGGGCTCGACTAACAATAAGCTCGTATACCTACACACACTTACTCTTTACAGGATTGCTTGGCGTTGCTTAAAACAGTCAATTTTCAAAGCGTCATTGGGTTGTCCTGTGGGACACATTTCACTCAGTTTGCCATCGTTCGTACCGCAGACAACTTTACTGCGGAGAGAAGAGGACAACTGGATTTATCATAGAGTAGACGCCTAATGGTCTAATTGTATTCTTCTCGATATATTTGCTAGAGATATATATGGCAGTAATGAGTAAGTACATAGCAAGCGCATAGAATAAATATAAAAGATAATTATTAATGTATGGATGAATACCCAGCAAATTTTAGAGAAATTACTACGAACAGCCTTACTTTATCACATGGATAGTATAACTACATATTTACATTTATGAATGAGGACTCCTCATTGAGGAGCCAGAGTATATAATAAAGAAGAGCTTCAAAAATGACGCCAACGATTTACATATAGTCGCATCATCATGATACGTGAATTACTACTTTACTATCAGGTACATAATATATGGTTGTCGTAGTCGTCAGCTGAAGACTGACATGAAATTTTAAACGATTCTGGAAAAAGTAACATCATTTGGTTATATTAGTAGAGCAACTCTAGTGTTCGCAACAACCTAACCTCGCTGCGTCTGATAAAGTATATTTTAATTTTTTTTAAGGATTAGACGACTTGATCAAAATGGAAGAAAGCAAAGAAATATGTGAAGTAAACCCGGCTGTAATGGGTACAGTAGTGGAAGCATTGAAAATAGAGGAAGTAGTCACCCCAGAGATACTCGAAGCAATTTTAGCTACGTACAACAATAAGCACACTGGTCGTAATGCGCAACTAGTGGACTTTACGGCGAAGGAAGGTACGATAGCAGGAGACAATTACATGTCGCTAATGTACGCAGTGAAAATGAGGCTGAAGACAAATAGGCCGTTTAATGATGCAGGGGATGATGGGCAGAATAATAGTGACGATACCACCGAGGAGCTTCCGATAATGTTAAAAGTTTTGCCGAGGAACGAATTTCGAGTGAAAATTATAAATGAGGGCAGAATTTTCCTGAGAGATGTGAAGTTTTACAGTGATATCATTCCCAAGTTGGAAAATTTTCAACATGACGTGGGTTTGGGCCCGGAGGAGATTTGTGCACCGTGGCCTACTTGCTTTGCAAGTCGGACGGATGGTAAGGACGATTTTTTGGCGATGGAGGATTTGAAAGTGCAAGGGTATCGAATGGCATCCCGGCAGGAGGGTTTGGACTTTGAGCACTGTAAAGTCGTACTGGAAACTATGGCGAGATATCATGCAATTTCGTTTGCCTTGTTTAAGGGCGATTTTGACAAAATTTTGGAAACGTATCCATGGCTTGAGGAAACTATGTTTCGACCAGATAAAATTCCACAGGTGTGGAAGGACATGATACAACAGACGTATCAGGAGCAAGCCAAGATTATACGGGAAAAGAAAGAAGAATTAGGAGCGGAATTGTTGGAGAAAATTTATACGGAAGATTATTTTGAAGAGTTGCACAAACAACTGGGGGGAAAAGTTAAGTGGGCGGTGATTGGACATGGGGATTGCTGGTGGGTGTATATACACTAGATGCATTTTATTTTTAATAGTTATCTGTAATAAATTGATTTTTTGAACATGGGGAAATATTTTCGGTAGGACGAACAACATCTTGTTTCTTTACGACCCGGAGACCAAGAAGCCAGTTTCAGTCAAATTTGTGGATTTTCAAGTGACGCGGGTCAGCTCCCGCATGATTGACATTCATTACTTCTTACATTCCAGCCCTAACGTAGTTGTACTGAATGAGCAAGAGCGGGAGCTGGAGCAAATCTACTTTGATGAATTCACCCGATTTTTAAAGAAACTTGGGATTGACGGTCCGGGTGATCATGGGTTGACACAAGAAAACTTTTTTGAAGAAATTGATGAGTTTCGGTATTACGGGGTGGTGTCTGGCTTCATGTTGGCGGTGGTAACCAGCGCCGAATCGGCAGATGTGCCAGAGATGGAAACAGTAACCGAAGACCAGATGATGTCAGGGGAAAATGTGTTTTTAAAAATGATGAAAGGAAAGGCAGTGGAAAAAATAGCGAATCTGGCTGGAAAACATTTGCCCCGCTGCCGACAGATGAAGAAACATTTAGCGGGCATTAGGGAGTAGGGCGACAGAAAAGATACTATTGCTTGAATGATTCAGTATTAAATACATACATAGATTAAATTCGAAAGTTTGGCAATAAATAACTTAAGGAACACGTTAACGGTCATATTTTCTAAAAGTCTAGTAGGTAACGGTAAATACTCATCGTCAGTACAGTTAAGTATTATAAAACTATACACAGTGGTGATGAACCAAAGTGGCAAGAATGCGTGTATTTCGGAAACATTTGCGAGAAAGTTTTTGAAGCATTTCTGATTTTGCGTTCTTATTTTGGTAGCTAAAGATGAAGGCTAGGTGTTATGCAAGTAAGAAACACTGCATTCGTTTACACAAATTGTGTAGACGAATTGATAACAAATATTGTATGTCTGTTGATAACGTTACTTTAATAATGTAGTAAACAGAATATGAGGTATACTGAATGGCGGGGACTTGCATGACCCCTTTGCACAATCTTCAACTACATGTCTACCAAATTTCAAGTAATTTTGACCTAAAATGTAGTCGCAAATGTTACCGAAAAGTAGTTACCATTGTATAACCGTTAACCACGTCCTAACCATATTTCTTTCATTTTCACTAAAAATCCTGTGAATTACCTTTCATTAAATATATATTACAATTAGTATTAGTTACGGGACTCAACCAGTTAAATCAACTCAACCCACTACTTAATAGTAGTTTCGTTACTTATTTAAATATTTCATCTGAACAAGTTTTACAAGTATTTACTATGTATTTAAACATTTATACATTTTTCTGCACTATGCCGATTCGGTAGAGGACTCATTCCCTTCTCCTAAGGCAGTTTTAGTGGAGTTTAACAACAAATTTAAGAGTCCACCACGGGCGCCCATTTGCTGAAGGAGTTTCTCTTTCTGATCATTACATTCTCTCAGCTCGATAAACTACGAACATAAATTAAATATTTTATTTTAACTTAATTGCTTCTGATATGGAAAATACTTGCTGAATTAAATATGTTGCCAAAAACAATTTACTTACTATTTCCATTTTCTGAATGTCGATTTCTGCTTGTCGCATTCTTTCCCAATTGTGATGCCAACAGCACTTGCTTTTTGACGCGCGACAAATGTTTTCCATGTCTAAGAGATGATGCCAAGACAGTGGAGCGCCGCAAATCTGTAAAATATTTTTCCATACATGCATTTTTATTTCAAACATCTGAGTTCACCACTCAACATTTAACAATATACCACGTCGTCGGGAAATTGCTGGCGCTTGCAATGATCCGGGCAATTGACCGCTAAGCGACTACAATATTGTCCTGTATGTTTGTTGTAAGTGTTGCAGAAGAGATTTGTGTTGAGAATGTGAGTAGGCTGGTGTGTTTCGAAAATCACTTTCTTCTCAGTCTGAATAGAATGAATAGAAAATATTATTAATTAAAGCTGCACTTTTTTAAACAAATAATTAATAATGTCGAATCATTACCTTGATGAAGCAACTCTCAATATGGCGCACGTAATTTTTAATTGCTGTTGGAACGCCACATAAAACGCAAGTTACTATTCCCTCCTGCCCTGGTGCTGTAAGGTCTTCACTGCAATCATTGGTGATGTCATAAGGAATTTTGGACGTGGCTTCAATGAACCGCTTCAAACACTACAAACAAACAACACCCGGATGCTCTTTCCAACAAGACCAACATTACTCCGGTTTCGTTACTAAGCGTTCGTTTCTATGTACCTGATGTTTATTTTCCAAGTCATCGTATTGTTTTTTATACTTGTCCAACTTAAACTGAATCGCTGCTAATCGGTCATGATATTTCTGCTCAGCGACGCAGCTACTAGAGTTCCACTCCTCAAGTCGCCCCGGGAGAATCTAAATTTAATAAAATGAAATAAGAGAAACATAAAACAACCTTAATAAATTAAACACCTCCACAACCCCATCTTACCGTTGTAATCCGTTCAGTGGCCAACTTTACCCCACATTCATCGCTGCAGTATTTGCTGTCTGGCCGAGCAGCGTTAACACAATCAATCCAGTAGCATTGCCTACCATGATGAGCTTGAGCTTCCGCAGATTTCCCCAACGAATTTTCTACTTTCCGTTTTGGTCTACCCCGACCACGACCCAAACTAGGAGAAACAGCGTTGTGTATACCATCCGTTGGAGTTGGAGCAGTTGCAGTCTCTGTCGATTTTCTCATGTTTCGTCGAATTTTTCCGGGTTCATCAGCGAAATCTTGTGTTGGTTTGGAAAATCTGTGTACTGCTGGTCTTTTGCTGCAGACAATGTTCCTTCATCCAGTCTGAGCCAGCAGAGGACCCAGAAGAACACACATCCACATCATAATCACTGTCAGCGGAATCATCATCGGTCTTGTAATATACATTCAACGGTTTTCTCTGACATTAAAATATAAAAACAGACATATATTTATTTCGTTGTCAAATGTTCTCGTTGTTTGTTAAACTAATTTTTCGTGAAATGTGACTCAATAAAAAATAATACATTTCAATACCTAAATTGTTTTTGAAGTTGTCAAACGAGGTTAATTTGTTAAACTAATTTTTCGTGAAATGTGACTCAATAAAAAATAATACATTTCAATACCTAAATTGTTTTTGAAGTTGTCAAAAGAGGTT
Source organism: Callyntrura guangdongensis (assembly GCA_027744295.1). Classification (NCBI taxonomy): domain Eukaryota; kingdom Metazoa; phylum Arthropoda; class Collembola; order Entomobryomorpha; family Paronellidae; genus Callyntrura; species Callyntrura guangdongensis. Next base: position 816 of record JAHZNB010000817.1, on the reverse strand, counting down.
AAAGTAAGACGAGAAAACGTCCAGATATAGATATAAGATCTTGTTATCAAATTGTCAACTCTGAATAAAGGAAACTTACTCTGTTTTTCCGGGTCAGTACGCTCAGTGGGAGTTGTCGTTGGTAGTGACCACTTTCATCATTATTACGGTCAGCCATCTGAGCTGCGATTTAGTTTGTAACCCTATCGAAAGTTTCTGCATAAAAGGAACGAAAAACTGATAAACATTTCTGAGGGTTCAGGTTCAGTTTTTATGGTTAGGTTTGGTTCACTCAAAAATCCATTCTCTACCAAAAATTAAGTTATAAGCAGTAAATAAACGATAACCGCACAGAACTCGAACTGAAGCACATTTTTACTTACTTAATTATTATATGAGTTTAAGATTTAACCTCTAGTCTAGTCTAAGTAGTAGATCTAGTTTGCTTCTAGATCAGCAGCATCTTACTTTCTTTTTTAAAAAAAAAAAAAAATACTCGCCCGATTACTAGTAGTGACATAATATTATGTCACTAGTAATATTAATATTAGTATAATAATATTACGGAATACCACAAACTAGAAGTACTAAGATTGTTGATTTTTTTTTCCATTTTCAGTTAAATTTTAAAACAACAGTTCTAAAAAAATATTAAAATAATCCATGTATCTAACTCCAACCAGACTGGTAGATATAGATATCGATCAACGAGCATTCACTTGTCGGTAATCAAATAAGCAGCTATGGAGACGCCGATGAAAATGGTTGTATTGATATACGCGGATTAAATTGATAAAAACTTGATATTTTGGCTTGTCAGTTGACCAGCAGCCTAGT
>JAHZNB010000816.1:0-12073 GCA_027744295.1 Callyntrura guangdongensis | reverse complement strand
CAATATGGCTTTAGCCAAATTTGGGACCTGACATGACTAATACAGTACGTCACATAAATGCATTCATAGAACAAGTTGCCATGCGACACACATATTATATATCTGCATAGACTAGTCACTGCCTAAATGGAATTGGAAGTTTTATAGCGAAAGTTCGTCTGGCTTGTAAAACAACCTAACACCCATTGCTGATGGCGCGGAAAAAGTTGCAATTAACTAAAAAAAATATTTGATAACTGATGTGATGTACCCTATTACACGACCACTACCTTGTTACTTGTTATGCATCTGAAAGGCATCGGGTTTGTGTAATAATAATGTACCCAGAATGCACACGATTAACCAGTAAAAAGTAACCAGATTATTTTGTTTCTAATTAGGAATGAAAATGCGACCAACAAAGTGGCAAAACAACGATTATATGACCGTTATTATTTTTATGAAGTTACTCGCGCAAAAGTGTTCGGTCAACGAGAGCTGTTGCACAAGTTCAACAATCACAACATTCCTCTGCCAATGCCAAACGCGATGAAAAATGCGTAAGTAATATCTCAGGTAGGTAGGGATGTTTATACTATTATGAAGAGGATCAGGAGGACTCGGGGGACGATTGTTATGAATAAATTACCTGCTTCTTCTATACAAAACGCATACAACGTTGCCGGGAAGCAGGATTGACCGCCGCCACCACCGCAGAAAATACACGGAACCATGTAGCACGTAGGTACACTAATATCAACGTGCTGTTAGTTCATGCGTCTTTGACCCACACAACATTGCTAATAGACAACGTGGCGTCGTGTGGTAAAATGAAACGTGTTTTCTGCACCTGCCAATGTACACATTAAGAAGACGTGAGTGTGTGAAGCACTAAAGAAGGAAAGAGCAATGCTCTTGTTGGCAAACAAGAAGGAAGCGGTTTAGTGAGTAAAATGAAAGAAAAAGTTAATTTAAAATTATAACTTACAACAGTTTTGTGCACATGTAATACATACGAAAATCGGGAATCCAATTACAGCAGATGCAGTGCAAAGTGCAACATTGTTTTTTGTTGAAATACGTAAAGAAATAACAATAATAATATACCTACCTCCACCTATATGAATGAACCATTCTGCTGATGAGTTGTTTTTTCTCGCTTGAGTAATTTGAGAAAATGGGGGATGAAATCGAAAGTGGTAATACAGTAGCAATTATTAGTGCAGGAATGGTTTCTATTTGTAGTAGCATTGAAAACAAAATTTCAGTAGGATAAGTTCAAAATGAAACATTTTATCGGCCCTTTTGCTGTTCGCTATGTACTGTAATAATATATTTGTCGGCTTATCCAACCATTCAAAAAGGCACATCATCACTAGATCTGAGATTTTGCTAATATAAAAAAATATTGCTTCTATGACCTACATTATACGTTTCGATTTAAATGCAGAAATAAATTTTCAGAAGGGATAAGTAAAACTTTGATCGAACCGAACTTGAAATTAACAAGAATACAAAAAATATCGAGTGGACAAAATTATTTGGTAATAAATAATATGAATTGAAATTGAAACTTTGCAGCGCACATGACGGGTACGAAACAGGCATATTACAGCTTAAAAAATTGTATGGCTCACAACATATTGTTGGTAATATGACTAAATCCCCAGGGTAATTAAAATAAGGAGTGGTCAGTACTTTTAGCACAATTTGGATGAACCGCCCTACTCCAAAAAAAAGAAACTTGCTTTGATACTCTATTTGTTGTTTACTTTATATCCAAGTTAGTATGTGTTGTATAGTTTACTATTTATTTACTTAATTCCTGAAAAATGATTAGAAAAAATACAAGTAGGTTGATTGGCCAAACTGATGCATTCAAATCGCTGTAAAGAGCAAAAGTTAAAATCACTAATTGGAAAATTAACAAGTACATTTCGCAATTAAAATAATATATACACTTACACCTACCTATTATTGAGTTTTCTAACGTATCTAAAGGCATGGGGAAGTCTGCTTTTGAAACCCATCAGCAAAAGCCTGTGATGCTTGTTTACATTCAACATTGGTACTTTCAGTATTTAGCTATGAAATTGAAATTCAAAGTAAATTATTTGGCTACGAGTAAAACTTTCTTCCCATTGAGTAATAAAATTAAATACAAATATGCGATTGTAAAATACAAATTCAATATTGATTTTTAACATTAACCTTTAAACTTTCGGCATATACCGCCCTCGCTATATTGCTTATAAATAATATTACTAGTTCAAAAAGCCAAAAGAGTGTTTTAATGCATATACATATGAAGGCAGCATAAAACTCGTACGAGCATGTCTGTTCCTTTTTGAAGTTCTCAGCTGCATTAACATGTAAAATTATATCAGATTTTATACTCATGGTTGATATTGTATGCATAATGTTTAGTGAACATTTTTTAAATATGATAATAATAAAGATAGCGATATTAGGTCTATTGCCGGATTTCGGCGAAAATGGAAATTAATCGATGAGGTCGATCGAATGGTTGGAGTATTTAGCGAGACTTTTGTCCCACTTGCATTAATGTCGTGTAGTAGAAACTCGGAAATCGGCAATACATAATGAGTAATTTTTACATTGGTTCACTTGACGATATTTCTATTCACAAACATACTAAAATTTATGGGACTCGGCACTGCACTGCTCAGTGTGCTGGGTTAAAAAAATTGAACAAAATGACAATAACTTCAGTGCGTAGTATGTTCTAAGCCATAATTATGCAAGTGGTTCAGTTTCTGGTAAACTTTTAACCTTACACTCGGTCATCTGTCACGACGATTCGTGATAACAGACAATATTTCTCCGTTCCACGCAATTAAGCTATAAAAGCTTTTTAAGGACACGGTCTTGTGTTATTGAAGAAAATAAATGTCAACATTGAATATCAGGCACTCAGCAGTGCAAACAAAAAATATGTTAAATAAAATGAAGCACACCTTTTTTATCTCGTCAGTATAAAGTATCAAGACTATAGAAATTGAATTTTAAAAAATCATTTTTAAATATTCGCTCTTCTTTAAAAATCTTAATTTAAACTGTATGGGATGAGTTGAATGTCAAACTGTTCCTGACTAGGTATAAAATAGATAAATCGGTTGTGGTACGTTCGTACATACGCCTAATAGATCCCTTTTTAAAATGTTGGGGTAACGTGAGACATCAAATTCTTGAATGAAAAGTTATTATCACAACAACGTACCTCAATATAAAGCCTAAATCATGTCTATGTCATGTCACGCCTGTGCGTGTAAGTTTTGGTACGTTACGCGCTATCTTCTTCCTGTTGTCTTTACAATAATCTCATCAAGGAACCACGCCTACCAAAAAGATTGTGATTTTGTATCAAGTACCTACTTACAACTTTTCGATTTCAGTTTAAATGAGAAAGGCAAGATTCCGTGTTTTCCATTTCGGTAACTTTTTAACATTTTCATTAATTCAGTGGCTGACGAAACACTATCACAATAACATTATACCAAAGGACAAAATAAAAGTGAACGTTAAAATGGGATATGACCATATGACAAATTGTTTAAAAAGTGTATGGGAAGATTAACATGGACTTTTATAGAAAACTATACTTTATCTTTTTAAATTTAAAGTGTTTAGGAACTGTGGGATTTATTTACTAATCTATTTCTCCAACGATATATGATTTTAATGCATGCGTTAATTTCTTTAAAGTTTTAATAAATGTAATTCCCAGGGAAAAAATACTTTTGAAGATTTAAAAAAGCAAAAGCTTTCTCTTTTACTGCCTTTAGCTGTAAAAAGTCTAAATACGCACGTGTGCAAATTTTTTTAAATGTCAAAATCTGCTGGATGGAAGTCCAATTGTTTGTAGTTTGTAGAATCTGTTCATTTTTCATTGTATTTATTGCTATATAAACATTTGAATTGTAGTTTGTAGTATGCCTTTTCTTTATGTTAGGTAGGTACATTAAGTAGGTACTATAGTGTGACTACGCTAATTGATTTGATTTTAAGTATTCTTAATAGAGAGTAATACATAAATTACTTTAATTATTTCGAGTTAATATCCCTGATATAAAATGTATAATTCCTGCTTATACTGACGTTACTATAGGTAATAACGGGTGGTTGAGCAGTGGCAATAGTGGCATGGCCGGAGTTTAATATCTAGCCAACTATATAGCTATATTACACTTACTACCCAAAACCTACATATGGCGAGTCTTCGTTTGTTTCAACATCTGAACTTAAATTTGCATTTTTCGTCACATATACTTAAACTTCAATTCAATTCAAACCGCGACCTTTTTTCAGATTCGCGCACCCACCGTGAAATAAACGTTTTAATACAAGTTTATATATATGTGTATCATGCCCTAATTAACCTCCTCATTTTACATAGATAAGCCACGAATTAAAAAATGCATATATACCAGACAATATTACACACGCAACTTTATGTGAAACGCTATATTAGATTCATGATGATGATAAATGAAATGGCTTCTTTTTCGGTTGAGCAATCGTTTCACCAGGTTACTTATTTAGCATTTGCACAGTTAAGATTACATTTTTCTGTAACGGTTATAAATGCAAATAATTTCACTGTTGGTTTCAAAAAACGGACTTGCTTTGCTGCATTTTTCTCGCCTTCAAATTCGAAACTGAAAAGCATAGAAACCAAAAAAATGAAATGTGTTAACTAGACAACGCGACATCATAAAGTAAGTGCAATACTTATACTGCACAGCTTGGTCTTGCTTTTGACGTGCAAGGACAGATACAAAACAATTCAAATTATCCCATGAAAGCTGTATCCTTCGTTCATACTCAAGCATATGTATTGCGATCGCTGTATCATACATAAACTTTCTTTCATAAATGAATTTAACTTTAACAATCTCTTCACGTAAGAGAAAACATAATTTCCTTCCAATATGTACAAGGTTCATGTATTTTATTCCAATTGTGCAAATATTGTAAATGATGCATATTGTTCGAAAGATACGTATCTCGGTCGGTTGTGTATGTTATGTGCCATATCAAAGTGCATCCGGTGCAGCGTAGAAATAATCACATTATTTTGCTTTATTTTAACTCATTTTTCAACGTCAGTGCTCCTCTTTCGATGAAATCAGCAGGGGTATAATATACAGTGCAGCAAGGAAAGACCTTTATAATAACCATTTGATCGATCCTTTAAATCATCAGCGCAAATATGTTTCGGTAGTAGGGGTTGAATGAACAAAACTGCATTTTCCAAATAAATAACACGCGAGAAAATATAATTTTCTTGGTTGTGACTGCAACTCGACATTGCCTATTATATATCCGGATTGAATCTTTTTTCTCAACATAAATCATTAATATCCTTTTTATTTAAAACAAATGTTTCCTCTCAAACGTTGTGCGATTGTGCGATATGCGTAAGTTTTAACCATAACGCAATTATTACAACGGTCAATTAACTACTTTGCTGAAAACTGTGCTCAAATAAACAAGATTTTTACAATAAAACATATAACATTGTTGGAGCATTTTTTTTTAAAAAAACACACTTATATACGTACTTATGATAAAACATTTTACGCATTTTGCGAATGATGGTTGAAGTTTCAGGGAAAGAAGAAAAGGCGGATGTAAAGTATTGTCATTCTTTTTTATTAGCTCTATAAACCTAGTGAATTTTCCCCATTTTTACGTGAGCGCGCACAAACAAAGCAGCAAAAACATCGAGGTAAAATTCACTCAGTTTCCATATCTGTACAAATGCTAATTCGCATAAATTGTGAGTGCCATGGTGCTATCAAAAAGAGAAGACAGGGCTGTTTGTGAGATGACTAATTGCTACTTCTCCTCTTTTGCCTGATATGTACATAATGTACATACACATATGTGCGTCACATTCGTTTATATGATTATTGTGATTACTTTGTCGGAACGTACAAGTTTGTAAGACGGAAAATTCCTTTCGATCACAGTGGGCTATAGGTACGGCAAACGGCACGCCGTACTTTTGAGCGCAGCGCAGTAGCAAGGATGCACAGTGTAATACACTGATGATGATGAGTGTAATGGAAGCCACGCTCTTATATGTCCTTAAGGACAACGGACGTTCAACCTACATAAAAATGAACGAGGGAAAATGCTTGAAGAAATGCATATCCCATCACAAACAATAATAACAATTAAACATGTATATATTTTTTACTAAAAAACCACAAGGAGTAGTAGTAATAAGTACGCAGCCAAGTAAGAACAGCGAAGAAGAAGACGCAAAATGTCAATCATGTTACACCACAATTGCATGAAGCTTATTATAATAAACCTCGGCTTTGCGGATTTGAAATTACTGTAAAGCCTCATTTGTTTTAATTAGTAAGATGAAAGTAAACTTTTTCCTGTGAAATACTGACAGTCTATGACATTACTGACAAGGACAAGTCGCATTGAACTTGAAAAGTTAGCTCAGGTAACAACGTATATAAGCCAAGCACTAAAAAGGAAGACATTATAATGCAAATATGTATTTTATTTTGTTCTATGCGAAAAAAAAATATCGCCACCATCATAGTCGAGTAGCAAAATTATTGTACATCGTTTATTCAATGTGTACATTTATGCATTAACTGTGATGACAATCTGAGATAAGGAAGTATGCAAGCTGAATATTATGTTTTCCTCTTGATAAGCTATCAGTCTCAAAACCGTTAGTGCCAAGTTTACAAAATTTCCTCCGTTTAATGAATTTGAAATTTCTCGAGCACATACATTGTAAAACCGACTATTACGAACCCTTATTGCATCTCAGCTATATAATTTTTACTTTTAAAATTAAAAGAAATGTCACTGTCGTCGGTTGGTAACATGGATGACGTAGTGCTAAATTCTCTGTAATGCAACATACCATAATCATTGCACGTCTTTTTATTTCAGTGGTTTTAAAGTAATTTTGGATAGGTATCATTTTCGAAAAACTTTTTGGATGCAGATTAGAAAAAAGTTACTGACAAGAAGAAACATTCGCCAAAAATGGAAAAGAGCGTCGGCAATCCACTTCTGTCAAAGTTTGCTACTTACTCAAGAACAACACTGAAAACGGCTTTGTTGCTGTTGTAACATAAGTGTGAAGTGTTTAGTAGCTGTGGGTCATATTGTAAAAATTGTAATCATATAATAGGGATAATACAACATTCCTTATAATTATTGTAAATTGCTACATTTTTGCAATAGTTTTGTGGCTACGTTAAAGCACAGAGTATTCCTTAATGAGTGATGATGATTATGACAACGATGACCATTATTATATTATATTATATGATGTTGATGAGTTGAACGTTATTATTAAGCAGAACAACAGTGTGAAAAATACTTCATTCTTCCCTTTTTATTGTTAATTTAGACATACCGGATCTTGAAAATTTTTGAAAGTTTTTGTACATTTTTTCTTTTCACATTACGTTCACAGCAGTGTTTGAACTTCATTTTTCACGATAACCGTACGCAGAAGACGTGTCACGTGTTAATCAACCATATTTTTCTCTAATTTAAGTCAACAAGGCGAGGAGGAACATGAATGAAACTATAAAAAAGTTTTAGTTTCTTAAATGAATTAGACGAAGGAGAATGTGAGAATAATAACAATTCTGTTTTTAAAGACAATCAGTTTTTTTTCAAAAACATATTTTTTCATCACAAACGAAAATACTCTTAATATTTTTTGTGTTAGGCTTTATAATTTGAGAAATCAACGTAATATTTTAATTTTATTACTTATTATTATTATTATTATTATTATTACTATAAGAGTATCCTTTTTAATGCTCAATAATATTATGCTCGTAAAAACATTGTGCATTTGCCAAATATTGAGTACGCATACGTTTGGTTCATGGTATGCATATGTGATTTGTATTTGGGTAGTTTGATTTTTTAATTTTATTACAATATCTGCAAACACAGCCATATGTGTACACGCGAAAAATCGGTTTTCTGCGCTTGTCGATGAAGTAAAAGAAAGTAATATAGTGCTGTAAATTAGCTCACGTAGCTAATCATGTTGTTTTCATACCATATAAATATTTACAATTCCCCTAGCTCGTTTAATGCTAATGCTGCTTTACTTTGTAAGGCAAACTCCATTAACACTGTATTAAGTTTACGTTATCTTCGTTACTGGTACAGTTTTGCCTGGCACATACATCAAAATCAAACGCTCTCACATACCGTGATGATGATCATGACGACGATGATGTGAGTAAATAAGTAGAATTAAAAATTGTTTTATACGTTCCTTGTAATTTAATGAAAAAATAAATCACGATACGCACATTGCATATGCACACACCCGTTGCTGTAATGGAAGAAAATTCGAAATGGGAGAAAAAAATGTGTATCTTTTTCACTGATGATGAGAGAGATACGATCAAGCCAAGTTCAATGTTACAGTTTCTAAGTGTATTTGATGAGGAGGAGGATGATGATGAAGGTGGTGGCGTTGAACAAGCTGTTGGTGCAACTGACCATATTAATAAAAAACACAGGAGGGGAAGGCAACAGAAAAGGAAACTTTGCGGATTAGTTTCATTAATAAGACCAAGATGAAAACTAATGCTATGATGATTCATGGGGTGCGCAAAAGTATGTGCTCGTAGTGGGTACGTGTGTGTGTCTGTGTACTGCTCATTTCACTATCGCTCTCTCTCTCCCTTGCTCCTGTTCATTGATGAGGAGTAAAACGAAACGAAGAGAGAACTTTTTTCATTATTTTGTACATATTTACTAAATATATGAAATGATTCGCATATTTCACATTTATAACAGACTGCATTTTAAAATTAAATGCAAGCCACAGACAGAGACGGAATGCAAAAAGATTGGTATAGAAAAACGTGGTACACACGCACACATCCCATGTGCGTTACAGTGTCTGCAATGCAAGAGTGCCTTACTGCCTTACTTTGTGCACTGGTATGGCAGGAGAAAAGCCAATTTTTTCTTGAGGTGAACATGTCGGGGGTATGCACGCTGCGTACCTAATAGCGCTTTTGTCTATGGGTACGTTGATACCTTTACCTTATCACACTAAAGGAATGCTATGTGGTAAGTATTCCCTCACAAATGACCTATACAGGTTTTCGAACCTGAGCCATGCTGCAAGGCTCACATTTTAAAGGGCGCGTCACCAACTTGAAATCCTCAGTCTTCAGCCAGCTTCAGACGACGAGCTCAGTCCTTCTCCTCTCTTGCTTTTGCAAACAAAAACTATCGGAATCTCCGATTTATATTTCCGGTGACGGTTTTCAGTTCACTTTCTGTTTCAATCATGAAGGTTGTGATCAGTGTTGTGGCTATTGCTAGCCTTGTCGCTTGTGTAGCAGCAGGTACCAAACAGCACGCCGGTGACGTATCAGATCCTTCAGGGAACTGGCAAACCGCCAGAAGTGGATATGGAGGGGGATGGGTACATACAAAACAAACTTAGAAGCGTGTGATTCTGCAGAATTATGTGGCAGCACTTTAAGTGTAGAGTGGAGTGTTTGGGCTGCGGAGGGGGTGTTTGTGAAGTGTGGCGTGTAATAAAGTAAATATTTTTGTCGTATTATTATCAGGGATGGGGATATGACGTAAGCACTGGACTTGTCTTCGTTGGACTTCCCCTCCTTTTGTTGATCCCATTATTGTTCATATTGCCCCATATTTTGGGTAAATAGATTAACTTACTAGCTTATAAGCATTAAATTTGATTAAAAAGTTAATTAAAACTGAATCTTGAAGGTGGTCATCACCATGGACATGGAGGCGGACATGGAGGCGGACACGGTGGGTATGCCGCTGGCGGTTATGGCCGTTCTGACTCTGGCTCTGCTGCTGCCACCATCCAAAGGAAAACCGATCAACTGACCCAGCAAATTTTGCCAAAATTGTAAATAATGTAAGTTTTTCTTCTCGGGCACCGTTAGGGAACTTAGGGAGTTTTTCTTAGTTGTTGTTTCCTTTTACAAAAAACATTTGCTGCATTTTTGGTGTATGGGTGGCTTTGATAAGTTTTCGTTTCGTTTTGATTTCGTTTAGGGTTTAGAACTTCGCACACACACAACACTTTTTCCCATTTTGCTAACCATTTTTTCTTTCTTCTTTCCCTTGTATTCACAGGGTCGAGTTCATTAGCGCCAATTTGTAAATTATTGTAATACGCAATCAGACCTACCGACTTGATGGGGACCGCAACAAAACTCTTCGTATTGTAATTTTCACGTGAAAAAAAAGAAATCATGGAAATTTAACCACAACCCCTTGATTATTATCGAGTGTGCCACAAAGAAAACTTTGACCAAAACATACATACGGAATCAAAATTTTTGCCAAAAAGGATTCAGCAAACATTTTGTTATTATATAATTGGTTTTATACTAAAATTCTATAATACTAGATGACGTTACCTTAAGATACTTTTCGACTCAGGAAACTAGTCGGACCGGACACATATACAACTTACAATTAGACATGTCTTATCGAATCAGGCTTTGTCGAAGTAATATTTTAGCAGGTCAATACTACACATAGATTCTATACACAGATACAGTATTTATTTACAGTTATAACTTGCTTTAACTTTACTTTCTTCAAAAGTCCTATTTCTGAAAACAAACTCAAGAGATGTCTTTTCTTCATCTCAGACTTGTAACTACTTCTCCAAACGAATTAGTAGATATTACATGTTTCTCGTCAGAAAGCCGCAGATATACGTTCTGCCCTTCTTTCCCGTGAACTTACCAAATACCAAAGAAAAGCTATGTTATTATTACAAAGTTTACTGACAGCACCATAGACACACAAAACTCAAATTTGGACTATAAAAAACGATGAGACGCTTTTGAAAACAAAATCCAAACAATTACGGACAAAATTTAGGGAAATCTTATGTAATGTAGCCGCATAACAGTTGCAATTGACGACTCGACATACACAAATGTAGATTATATATTTTTTATATTTATGATCAAGTTTAGTCTATGGCAGTTAGCAGCTCATTATCCATAATGTTAAATTTATTTGTGAAGACAAAAAAGAACTCTCTTTTTTGTTGTTGTTATTGCTGTTGTTATTACTTTGTAAAATTGTTATATTGAGCTATATACATATATACTTTTTTGTGTATCAAAAATGATGTAAAAGCCAAGAGGAGAAAAGGATAATTAAAATGCAACCATGCTTAATATCTGTTTAAAAAATTACATGTGTATCAACAAGGGATTCGTGAGTGTAAGCACATATTATACACCTGCCTGCACATTTTCCCGTGCTGATGATTCTCGAAAAGAATTACGCCGTAAATAGACAAAAAAACGTATAATAAATACGTATCAAGTGGTGTTGGTGCGCTATAAATTGCAATTATGAGGTTGCGGATGGGGTGAAGTATTGCACAAAGTGCAAAGTATCTCTATTTAGAGCTGAGGAAGGAGAGTGCAAGTCAAAAGACTTATTATTAGGGTAGTCATCATCACATGATGAGAGTAAGAAGTAAAAAGAGTAAAATTTAGAAAACGAGAGAACGTGCGTAATCAAATGACTTTTTCTGGGTCTACAGTAGCACCAACACTACATATTTTACAGAGCATAAAAATCAAATCTCGCTAAAAATCAGAAAAGGATGGGTTTACGTTGTTGTAGGAGTACAAGTGTTTATTTTCTCTATTTTTTCTTGCATTTAGCTCATATAATTAACCTCGTATTAAAGTCATAAACGAGGTGATGGGTTCACATTTACAAAAATTACACATTTAGAGTGGCTCATAGACCATGCCACCCGGCCCTTCCTGTGGGTACATAGAGATAAAAAAAAGATTCACTTGTTAAAAAACGTGCTGGCGATAATGATAAGAAGTAAGGTACTTTTCGAACTAACAAAGATTTAATTTTTATTTATTTTATTGTGGGGGTTAAGTAAATGCATGATATGACATGGAGTAGAATTTTGACTTTTTAAAGATGATCCTAACTAGCAACTGAGGATGTTATTACAGTCACTAATTTTACATAAGTTATCTTAATGATGATGGGAATTATGAAACAT
>JAHZNB010000815.1:0-16065 GCA_027744295.1 Callyntrura guangdongensis | reverse complement strand
TCGATACAACTGCTTCTGACGCACAGTGATTTAAATTCACAAGAGATATGGCTAAATGAAAAGATGACATTTCTTTTGAAACACTCCTCGTATCATTCGTGAAGTTGTACTGTAATGGTCTATTCTATTGAATATTTACTATTTAGCTAAATTAATAATTTTTTTTAAGACAAACTGTCAACCCGACTTTATTTTCACTCTAGATTTATTCACACAAAATGTCGCTGTTGACCACTACTCTGATGCGCATTTTATTCTTGATTGCATTTGAAAAACGTACGCTTCAACAAAATTAACACCAAAGTTTTGTAACTAAAATCAAATCAGCCGTGGGTTTAATGGTATGATTCGTGTAAATAGTTTATTGACCAATTAAAACAATAAAGAATACAAGGTAACGCTTTTGAGTTTTAAAATCGATTACCAGAAAAACAATCATGATCATTCTCTACATGCTTATCATTTATTGTTCATATATTTGCTACTACATTAGTCTCGTAAACAATAGATTAATTGAAGGGCGGTATTACTAGGTAATTTACTTTTATCCAGTCTGCGTTCGTTATTTGTCCGTTCCACTTGAAGTCTCAATGTCTCTACAAAATGGAAAATTGTTATTGTATTTTTTATCAAGCAATAATAAAACGCACACCAGCTCTTTAAATTGTCATTGTCCTTAATCCTTGGCTCTGGCTTAACAAATCCGTCCTCAACTCTGCTGTATTACCTTCTGAAAAATTGTCACAATCTGGCTGAATTTGAAAGAATAGCGTGTATAAAACATTTAGCTAATTCTTATGAGTGGACATATTGATATTGTCATCCATCGACAAAGTCCAGGTATTCAAGTTTTAATGATAAAATAAAGCTTTATGTGTTCATCATTTCTCTGCTCTTTATCCTTATCATAGTGCATACATAATTACTAATTACGTAACAGTTCCCGGTACATTAAGCAATAGAACAGACGAAGGAAGAAAATAAAAATTTGCATTTACGATACTGCAGAGTTGACGTTTGACGTTACTCTAGATCCCCGTGACTTTTTATGTATGTATTGGTGATGAGCGCAAAAGGTCGGGAACGACAGGTTAATCCACTCTGCCCTGCTCTCATCTGATTATCAGCATAGATTCCGTGACAAGATAGATTGGAATTCCGGAACGCAAAATAATCAATCAGTCAGGCAAGTGATTGATTGATTTTGATCCTCTTTGAAGATCACTGAGGAGATACATACATTATAATACTCAAATTCCCAATTTTTTGCCTCGCATCATCCTCATCATTTTTAATCTGACTATCACCTCTACCTGAGCCAATGCCTCTTCTCTTGTCAGACAGGAGTAACCACAGCCTTAACAAGTTTACATCTACTACCTAGGTATGTATATTTTTATCTACCTAACCTGACAAATACTGCCCGCCATCCAAAAACGGAATTCTTCCCCTTTATTTTTCTCGTTGCGCCTGGCCTGGCCTGAACCTCAAGTCACAAGTGAAATGGTGGTACTAAAGTACTACTAGTCAAACTTTCTGACCCTGACAATTCACCGAGTTATATCTGGTTATATATTTTTTTCTCTATGGATAATACATACATAAGACCAGTTGCTTGTCACGTTCTCGCCTTCTCGGCTGTTATTCTCTAAAAAAAGAAATTTGCACATTTTTACTACATCAGTCTATCACTTAATCAACACACATTATAAATACATACATACCTCCTTTGTATACATACACCTTAAATATTATTTTATTACATGAAAAAATAGTGCATTTTTTGCTGTTATTTAGTACATTAAACCATGTTCCAAACAGGTTGTTATTATAATTCCCACAAATGCCGTACCACTCTGTTTTGTATGCACAAATGAAATACCTCGCTAATAAAAAACAGTCTCTTTATTCAGTGTACTAGAACGAACGACAGCGTAAAAAACCTTTTTGATCTGGTTTTGCCTGTGGCTTAGGAATTCCATTACCTATTGTTGTTGAATTATGCACAAATATCTACCTATTTTATTGTTTACTCATTTGCTCCCTTCATTTCTGCTCGTTTACCTATTAGAAAATTTGTATCATTAACCGTAAGTACGTTTATTCTCCTGCATCAAATTCCGATTGCCCTGATCAGTTTGATGAGGATGATGATGATGATGGAAAGCAAAAACGCAATCAATTTTTATACACCAGTAACTTTTTAATCGATACTTTTTTCCATTAGTCTACGCGGCTGAATGAACTTCCACCGCCGTCGTCATTTATCCCAACAGTCTCATTGTTGGCACTTTGCATCTTCTCTGTTGCTGGGTTTTGATAATCGACAGTATTATGAGGATGAATGAATGATATATTATTCTTAGAATGGTCTATATCTTTACACGAAAAGAGAAGGTAAACCTGTTTCATACGTCGTATACAAGGGAAATAACTAATGTAAGCGGAATTTGCTTTATACCTAATGACTTGGGACACTCCCTGTCGCCACTTTTACTGACTCTTGCAAGTTTACACGTTTTTCGACTGGAAGTTTACAAGGATACAAGACATAAATTTTTAAGTAGAGTGCAGTGTGTAATGTGATCTCAATCAAATGCATATGCAAGTAATCTTTGATTAGAGGTTTCTGCTGACGGTGATGATGAGTGT
This sequence comes from Callyntrura guangdongensis, assembly GCA_027744295.1. Classification (NCBI taxonomy): domain Eukaryota; kingdom Metazoa; phylum Arthropoda; class Collembola; order Entomobryomorpha; family Paronellidae; genus Callyntrura; species Callyntrura guangdongensis. Next base: position 13,413 of record JAHZNB010000815.1, on the reverse strand, counting down.
TCTTCTGCTTCGGGTACACGGTACACCTGTTATCAAACTTGCTGTGTATGTGTTGAGGTGACGGAGGCGACCATTGACATTCTTTTGGTGCCTGGCACTCACCCAGCAGCATTTGTTGATGAAACTAGCACGCATTTTGAGCGGTGTCACTTTCCAGTTTTTTTGTGATACGTCTGGAACTTTTCTGCACTGCGGGATATTATCTATTTACGCGATACGCGATTTAAAAAACTATGCCTGGAATGACGAGCCAAAAAGCTGTGAGAATGTGGTTCTCTCTATCATCGCCAACGGCAGAAAAAAATAGGAAAGGAAACGTCGATCCAGTCTATTCCACCATTTCCAGTTCCACCGATGATGATAAAGAGGATGCTGCAATGTGGATTTTTCCTTCAAGTTCGTATGTGTAGTTCATGCAAGAATATTGTATGTTCTATCAAGAGTACTTATGCTTTCGTGATGGAAAAAATTGTTGTAACACGTTTGCCAAGTCTCGTTGATAGTCTCCTCATGATGAGGCTGGTAGGTTTATTAAGCGTCTTATAAACCGAGTAGCCTTGAAAGTATGTGTGCTTGCGGCACTCTCCAGGGTCGACGGGCTGGTAAAATAGAACTGGTACACCATGCTTTGTAGTAGAATTAGTAGCAGTTATATTGGCAAAATTTAATATAGCAGTAGTATAATGCTATAATTCGGATTGCGGTTTACAGACTTTGCGCAAAAAACCAGCATTATACACAGAAACCATCAATTTTGGGGATTAATTAAATACAAATACTATTTGCAATATAGGTGCAATGACACGCAATTAAATGATTCAAATTTCGTAAATTATACAGAATGCATCAGCAGGTTTAAATTTTGAATGTGTAACAATCAAGAACGAATGTTTTCATAAGAATTATCCCAGGGAAAGCCTATCATTAAAAATCCTATTTTTATTTAATCTCAAATACTGTACGAACACTTTTGCACCTGTCCCTTAGTACCTACTTATGCCATGCATGATGACCGCGTGTTAGTGCATTACTTGTACGCATACTTAAAGGTTACAAGAGTTAAATGGAGAAATGGAATGAGAGTTTGATGAATAAATAATATATTGCTTGATGGACTGGTAATGAGGTGAGTTACTTCAAGGTTTTCCCTCTTGACAGTAGTAATAGTGTTACCTGCATAAATCGTATCAAACGGGAATGTCTTTTCAAAAATGCGCAGAGAATTAATTGTGCTAAGGCGCATAACAAAACTGACAAATTAGATTTCAAGTGGAAAGACATACAGGTACAGGTACAGTTGTTTTTATGCAATCCAGCATGACAGGTCTATCATCAACTGTGTGTGTTTGTGGAATATAGGGAGGATTTTATAGACATTCATATTATAACAACCTCACACACGGTAACAAGTCACTCAATCATATTTAGATCCCCAGTGACAGACAGCTACAAACACACGCACTCTTTCCGGACAGTATGCAAATTAAATTACCACACAGTTAGTACAATATGTATATTTTTTATTATAGACCGTCATTAAACGGGATGATGGGCAGTAATCATTCCAGGCAAACTATAAGCTGGTTGCATACTTGTTGCCAGTGTGTTTATAATATACATCTCTATGAACTTACCTTAATAACCTACATACTTACATACCTACCTTAATAATCTCATGTGTTTCCCCAAAGTAATTAACTGTCCACTACTAGTGCAGCTAGTGACCACATAATATGCGCGTTTCGTGTTTTCAGGGAAAAAATATGACGTCCATCAGTCCATCAAAACAGTTAAAGTCAGCGGACAGTAAAGCTTCCAATAAGATATGAATCAACAAACAGGATCCTTCATTCAAAAATTCATTATTTACTTTTTATGTAACCTCGATTATTACTGTACACAATTTTAAATGTATTTATCTATCCACAACCGGGATGAGATGAGGTTATCATAAAATATGCCACAAACAGCATTCTGTCGTGTACCGTGTATGAATTATGGATACAGAATTACATTGTTAATTTTCTCATGCATTTTAGGTAGATGACCACTATTATTATTATTGTTATTTTTATTTGGAAGGGTGTGTTTGACTGAATGTTAAATATAACAACCTATCTGCCGGTTGAATTCAGAAGCCTTGTTTAATAGACGCATAAATTATGTTTTGATTTGTATCAATATGAAAAAACATCGGAATGCGTGTACGGTTTGTATGGTTGACGTATACAAATTTACATCCTTTGAAACAGTGAATGCCGCTCTGGTGTAAAAACAGGCAATCTCAAAAAAAATTGACAACAGTGGCACAGAGGCAGCTTCACCCTTCGATCGTGCCATTCGTGCTAACATAAACATGAATGTTTTACAACTTGTATTAAAAATGATAAATGATGACATGATACTGGCCGGAAGAGGAGACGTTTTTAAAATGCGTAGTAATAATAATAATAATTTGAAAGAGAGATTACGACATCGTACACCAGTATTTATGCATTTTTGACAAAGTTATTACCAGCGTGTCATCCCGGCCGCACCTGAGAGGTATCAACGTCAGATGCTACGCATCGATACGGCAATGACAAGCTGCGTAGAAGGAAAGGGAAAGCCAGGGTGTAATTGTGTGACGGCCGACGCACTAAAATGCAACTGCAGCAGCAGTAATTTTTTTTTGAATGTCAAGCTCTCGTTGTGTTGTATCTCCGAGTATCTACGAGTTTCTCCTTTTATTCCATTTCAGAATCAGGAAGAAACGTGCATAAACGAAACTTTACAACGACAGGTGCATTTTTACGGGTATGTATTATGACATGACATAAATATACCTACTTCCACCACAGTTCCCGAAGGCTTGGTGAACGTGGTGGCTTCCTTTCAGAGTGACTTACCATTTACCTGACATGAAAGTGATAAGTCAGTACTTTACAGTCATGTACATTGAACGATAATTAGAAAAATGTTGGTACTCTTTCAAGACACCACCTGGTCATGCTTGAATTGAGCTACATTTCGATATGCTTTCTTTTTTTTAACAAGTGTAGGTACTCAATGTACGAGGTCCAAACTAATTTCCTTGTTAGAGTCTTGTTGACTGTTGACTGGTGGTGACACTGATGTCATGAAGCTAGTTAATAAAAAACATTTTTGCTCCGAGATCTATTTTAGAAAGGCAATAAAGCAATTAAATCAGGTAGGACAGGATAATCTGAGCCGAGGTGTTGTTACGCGTGTAGCATTTCCTCAGTCTTTAATGTGATCTGCATCTGGTTTAAATATGAATGTAAGTGTAATCCCACGAGGACAATATAGTCAATTTTTTAATAGTCTTCTTTATAGTCTATAGGGTTATAAAAATTAGACAATGTTGAAGTAACTTGAATTTACGCTAAGATTGCCACTATACACTCGAACATCACAGACAATCATGGTATGGTTAACATATGACGTTGCACTGCTTCTACGAAATTCAATCAAGCATTTTCCTGACATGAATTTCAATAAGTATTTTTGATGTGACAGAGAAGAACCTTTATGCATATGCATGTATACTCAAGATATTTTGTAAAAAAACGAGATTTTTTTCATAAAGTTTTCTTGGACTACTTCGTCATCCCGTAGATTCATCAAAGAGTCAGAGAGACGCGCCACTGCCAATCTCGCTGTAGTATATACCTACGCACGCTTTTATATAGATGTTCAAAAGAAGCTCATGTAAATTATTCTGCATTCTTTTCATACAAAATTAACAAATTTAACTTGAAATTTGACTTGTTAACTTAAAGAATACTTTATGATGACCAGAAGAACAGATAAGTACGATAAGTACAATGTAGTTTACATAGGAATAAGTAGGCATTTTTATTACGTGTTATTTTAATGTTTGCTGATACTGCACGGCGGCAGGGAGAACAGCAAAGATGATAAAGTGTTGTAGTAAGACCGTCGCCGCAAGTTTATCAAAAGAATTTGTCTACTTTTTAATTCATTACACAAAAATATACTGAATTACTGAATCGTTTTTATATCAAAATTTTTTTAAACAAAATATGTACACCATTTTTCCTAATCAAATTATCATTACCACCAGACAAGCTACTTGAAGCTACTGCATGTTTGCTCATAACATTTAAAAAAGTAGATAGGTATTACTACTTCTTGAAAATGTTACCCTGCGCAGTTTCCCCATGCGATGATTTTTCTACTTTATGGCATGACACGAATTCACACATTTTCCCCAAAACTGACTTGTAGTTAGCCTGCAGCGTATATTAATGCCACATTGTTGGGTTACTTTAAATGTGTGCCAAGGAATATTTATTTTTAAGCTTTACTAGTTCAGAAATTTCTATAATAGCTAATTTTTCTCTTCATTGCTCTTGGTTTGTAGGAAAAAATTTTTTATTCGATTATGTGTTCGTTTAGCACATTACGTTACGGATGTCGACTTCCCCGCAGGCCCACAACTGGAAAGTAATAACTTATCTACAATTAAAAAGGATTAAAAATTTAAGCCAGCGATTTAAGTACATTTTGCAAGGAAAAAGCAATTTCATGAATGATAGGATAAATGGTGCTATTGCTGTAAATATTTTTCTCCAAGACCAGAAAACTCAAGAGATCAACGTTGAAATGACAATCTATTGGGTCATCGTCACTTGTCACTGTCACTGGCACACTACTACTGCCAGTGTCTGAATCAATCGGTTGTGTTCATTCCTTTCCTAGTATTCACCCTAGTCATCTTCAAATGAGAGTGTCGACCTGGTCCAAGTGAAAAAAATTTATCATGTAAATCATTTAGAAAAAAATGTAAATGGCCACCCAAGAACTCAATTTTTCTTCAACAAGACAAGTAACAAGACGTTATCAGTGGTTCACATCCATTAACCACTATTTTGCAGAAAAACGATCAAATCGACAGTACTCACACCTGAACTGGACCTGAGACAAGACATTTCACGACAACTCTACTTCATTTTTTAATCATTTTTTTCAAATAGTGGTAAACCATTTCTTATTTTTGCATATCAGCCAGCGTGACATCATTAATGTTTTTGGTACCCTGTGCAAAAATGTTCAGATTAAAACGCCTGCATGCATTTCCTTCTCAAGCCCCGCCGATATGATTCTCACTGTCTCACTATTTGTGCAAACTTGAAAAAAGTACCTCTCGGCTGCGGAGGCTCCGCATCAGAGAATAAGTTATTTGGGTGGGTGGCTACCTGGATCTTTTTTTGACTTCACTTTTATAGTTTCATTCTGTTCTGTTAATACACATTGTCAGACGAGCAAATCTTTTCCTATTTTAGGAAGCCATGTGTGTGCTATTATTATTTCGAGGGATTTAGAAAATCCGAAAATGATGTACATCCCATCACACATTATCTTACTCCCATATTCCCTTATATATAATCTTAAGTTTTCAGGGATTGTTTTTTGCTTATAATTATGCATAATAATATGCACCACGTAGCATGCTACATATACACGCCCTGTCATCCCTCCTAATCCCTGTCGTGTACGTTTCATTTATTAAATATTTTTTATTACACAAATTCCTAATAATTTTATTGCGCAGATAGATGTGCTGTTGCTCCTATCCTCCTGAAAGTAATGTAGTAGTGGTAATGTTATTTCTCTTCCTTCCCTTGCCTATCCCCATCTCATCTTTCATCCTCCCTGTTTTACAAGCACCACGAGGGCTCCATCCGTTCCATCATCATTGGCACGTCTAAAAAATCTGCATGTCAGATGCATATAATTGCAGACAAGTTTTGTATCTTTTTCTCTGCATATACACGTCTCGTATATATATTCTCTATTTTTTCTGCGAAAGTTGTGAAGTGAGGCAGAAGTGTCGTCGCTTAATAATAATAATACTGATCCGATCCTAATCTGAAGAGACGTGCATCATGCATAAAAAGGTTCTTCGCTCTTTCGCAGCACTCACGGTTTTACATATTATCGTTGCCTTTATCCTGCTGCATAATAAAAACTTCAGTTCTATAAACTTCATTTGAATAAAACAGGGACCAGACTCACCAGAGCTATGCCAGTATCACAAACGCAAAAACACGCGTAGTTTACATAGAGCTTTGCACTTTTTATAATTGCAAGGCGTTGGTGGGCCTGATCCCAGGTTCCGTCATGACCACCACCACCATCATCATCATCATCATCAACGCCAGAGCGAGATCAACAGACATTCACTCTCTTTTTGCCCTGTGTTGAGTTCATCAGTTACATTACACACATATAATACGTGTACCCGACATCATCTTTTCCTTACAGACATTACAGACAGACGTCATTCTCGTCACCAGCGCTGTTGTATCACTCCTTGTGCCAATGCGATTCTAATAGTAAATATTATTATTATCATTATCATCATCATTTCACTATTTATATAAAGCCTTCAAAATCTCTCTATATGCCTTTTATTCTTTCACACAAAACTCGCTCAGGCCCGTATGGTGTGAGGATGGAACTGTAATATGGCTGTCCATTAAATACCTCTTCTTCTTCTTCTCTCTCTACATGTGTCAGACTTTTTGCAAGCATGTTCATCCACAACAAGAAAGCAGCCGCAGAAGAAGAAGAAGCAGCAGCAGCGTCGGCATTTTCGACAGCATGTGTGTGTAAGTAAAATATTCGCATTATATGTACAACTATTCAAAATCTCCCGGATAAAATGGCTCAGACAAATCTACATAAAACTTTATAGTAATCATATTTAACGTGTTTGCATGTGTGTGTGTGTATGCTCCTATAAAAGTAAACTCTTTTCACATTTTATTTCTTTGGACGTGTCTAGTAGACGACGACAAGCACTTCGTCGCGGACGGCTTTTTACTACGACGACTGCTATTTCTTTTTCTACTATGATGACGATAGCTACCAACATCAACCACTACCATAATAATCATCATTTCATCATTCAACCATTGTTGTAATATGTAGCTTGGTCGTGCAAATGGGAATTTTCTTATAGCTGGTCTATTGCAAATGGGAATTTTCTTATAGCTGGTCTATTGCAAATGCAAAACACACACACACACACATCATATACGGATCAACTCCCTTCGAACGCCTTTGTCAGCACATTCATTCACTTCTGTTTTCTGTTGATTCATTCCTCTCTGCTCTCCCTCACAAACACACACGGAACCTGTATGGTAATAGTAATAAAATAATAGGAATATAAACTGCAGGCATACTATATAAAGCATTCGCTTACTTTTTTCAGAGTTTATTTATTAGTACCAGCGTTATATACACTATTTCAAGCGTAGACATTTACTTTTTTCAGAGTTTATTTATTAGTACCAGCGTTATATACATTATTTCAAGCGTAGACACACACACACATCTTTATAAAAAGTTGCGGTAATGGGGAATATGTATGTTTGTGCGCTCTCTGTCTGTCTCTCTCGATATATGTATTTGAGTAACTAGTGTGAGCTGTGAAGTGAGTACAAGTACAACATAACACACACACACACCATCCAAAGTTAAAAAAGTCAAGTTGAGGCGATAACAAGAGAGTATTTACACTCGCAAACCACGCTGAGAACTGGCAAGTTGGGCTCAGTCAAGCAGCCAGTTCATATGTCACTTTTCTCTTCGTTGTGTGAAAATCATACTTCCCTCAAAAAAAGTAAAAAAGAGCATTTTATTTTATATTTTCATGTTCTTTGTTCCCCCAGAAAAAGAAACTTTAGTTTTTGTCATTCCATTAACAAGCCTGAGTTTTTTTCCTTTTTGGAGGAAAAACGATTTATATTGATCCTAAGTCAATTACAGGCTAGTCTTTTTTTAATCCTTTTGAGATTTTCCTTCAAAATAGTTTTTATCTAGGACCTCTGATATGAGAAGATATCTTGTTAGCGTGTAATCTGTCCTCCAGTAATTCTCTTACCAAAATACTTTGTGTAGTAGTGTAAACAGAAAACTTTTTTTATTGTGCGCCCACGTGACGGTTTTTTGATGGAACGTAGTTTTCGATCATTCCAATTGTGACTGGAATTACTACTCGTAAAAGACTTACTTATTTACTTATACATATCTACCGACAAAACTTCATTCCAACCAAAGCAAAACTCTTCCGTCCAAAAATAGATATTTACTACACATACAGAGCCGCTCTTTCTCTGTCTGATAAATATATATTTATAAATAAACAATTGTAGAGTTTTTTTTAGTAAACTTTTCTTTTTTGTACAAGTTGTACACAAGTGAAACACACGTTTTTTTTCTTTCTCTCTCTCTGAAGTTTTCATTAAATTAAGAAGTGACTGGAGAGATAACAATATTTTACCGGGGTATTATACTACCTGAGAAAAAATTGGAACGAAAAAGAAGAGGAGAGAAGAATAAAAAAATTCCCAGAGTAAAACAGCTTTTCCCATTCATTTGATCTTTCTCTTTTGCCCCTCGAGCAATTTTATTCATACCTTCCATCTTCCTCTTACACAAAGGCAGTTTGTTACTGTTTTTCTGAACAAAAAAAACAAAACTTACCATCAAATCGTTATAATCCATCATCATCCACCTGGTACGCTGATACAACCACCAATTTTTGTTGCTTTGTGCCTTGCTGTTCCAAACAGACACTCTTTTTCTTCAGCTTCTTTTACAAAGAAGATCAGACATGTGGAAAAAGCGTAACTTTTCGGCTGAATGAGTGATATAATATAATATTTCAAAGAAGACGCAACGTGACAGCAAGCAACCTCTCTCTCTCTATCTTTCACTCTGAGAGAGAATAATCAACAAGAATCCTCACATAGGTCCCATTTTTGTAGCGCACACAAGCGTGCTACTTTGTTTCTTTCCCATACAAACAAATACCTCCCCGGCAAATCGGTTTTCTCTCGGAGCAGTGAAGCGCCAGCATCTTCATATTGTTCGCCGGTGAGAGCAGCTTTTCTTTCCTCCAAAAAAGGCAGCAAAATGGTAAGAAAAAAAGCAAACTATTTAAAAGCATGAGAAAAAAGGAGAAGACATGAAAGTCAATCGTGCAGACAGAATTCTTCACACAAGCAGAACGGCATGTACGTACACGAGTACACACACATTGTCGTTACAACTATATCACTCGCTCTCTCTCTCTCTCTCTCTCTCTCTCTCTTTGGCTTGTTCTTGTTATGTAATAACACCTAGCAAAAGAAAATGAGCAACTTTATGGTACTCTGGTGTCATTGTAGTCATGTGGGGAGAGTAAAATCTTTAAAAAATGGGAGTACAGAGAGAAGAGCTTCGTTTAATCATTGAAAGTTGCTGAGTTTTCCTAGGAAGACGGCATCTCTCTCTATCTTTCGGTGAGCATGAAGATTTCGCAATTTTGATATTGTTCTCTGTATACCGCTCTTACACAAGCTTATTTTTTGCTGGTGCTTGTTTATACCTAAGATCACTTATACTGAGTATATAAGTATAAGTTATCGAAGGTTTATACATGAAAGTAACGCGTGGGCCTGTTTGTTTATAAGCAACTTTTCGTTTACAAAGAAAAGGAGAAAACTGTGGAGGGAAAATATAAAAATTATCCCTTTTTGCCAAGAATGTAAAGTGGAGTGTATCTTAACGCACACCGTGTCTTTAGGCTCATTCTGTAGACATGTTGAAGCGAATTACGTTTCTTAGTGTACAGCTGAGCTAGGCTTGCTAATTGTCCAGGGACAAAGTTTTTTGTATACTGGAGAGAAAATTTAAGAAGAGGCTTATAGTTTTTACTAATGAAGTAGCAGCATTCATCATTCAAAACAGCTCATACACAACTGTTCATTCCAGGGAGAAATGATCGATTTGGGGAAAAACAGGATTTCGTCTAATAATAATTTTCTCCCTCGCCGTGTAAGCTATGTATAAAAGCAAAAAGGGGTAGGACAAGGACGATGACGTCGCATTTACCTCTAGAGCGATCCCAATGATAAAATAATGCGTAGGTGGTAGTCGTAGTTTCCCTATCTTCTCGGGTGGAAAGTGTAGAATGTGTACTAGCATTGAATTTTGACACATCCAAATAGGAAATTTTCTCTCTTTTCTCCTCTATTTTTTTATATTATAATCCTCTCAGCCTCTCTAGACCACATCATCTTCATCGTCGTTCTAGTATACTAGTCGTAGTACCACGAAAAGTTATAAACCTTGCCATCAATCAAGCAAGCTTTTTCTTCTGAGAAACATCCTCGAGCAAAGATATTACTTTACACAAAATGCATCTGTTTTTGATGATCTCCGTCCAACCTGAAAATACTACTGGCATATATGAAACCCCATTTATATATTCACTCACACAAACCAACCTCACCATATAAAAGCCTGATTATGCATCTGCCGGAAAAGAGGATCATTTAGTTGCTTGCGTATATTATTCCTTTTTCCAGCTAAAAATTTGCCAGCGTGGATGGTGATAGCGATTATAATGCTGATGATGATGGTGATAATGCTACCATCGTCACACCAATCCTTCAAGTAAAAAGGTATTTTCGGGTAAAGAAACAACAAAAAATAAAATATTCTGCCCTGTTCCCCCATTCTCCGTCTCATCTTGTGAAATCAAACTCTAGAGTTTGGAAGGTTGTCCGCTGGCAAAAAAAAATTTCAGCCAGACTGGTTAAGATTTTAGGGTAAACACACACAGAGAAAGAGAATAAACCAGGCAGGTTGGCAGGTATACACAAGCAAACCCCAAAAAAGAAAAACTTTCTAAGCCAACGTTGCGTTGTATACAAGTGGAACGCTTATGACAGGTCGGTGGATAGCAGAGAGATGTGCATATACAGATATAGATACACACAAAGGTACTATACTAACGTCAGCATAAACAGGTATCACGTTACAGTTTACTTTTCCAGTTTGTATATTATTATATATTAATGGCATCTCTCTATTCCTTTCGCTTTAGAGGAAGAGAGTGAAGTGGTGGTAGACGATAAAGGCTTTTCCCTTTTGAGAAAACTAATGTCAATTGTATGCATATAACTTGAAATAAAGAGAGCGAGAGAAAATGTTTACTTCAGTGGATGGGAGAGACGAGTAGAGCGTTGTGGTGGAGAGCATAATAATATCAAGTGTGCTTTGAACTGTCGAAAGAGTAAAAAGCAGCCGTTGGCTGAAACATTCATCTCTATCCGAATAACGTATTACAATCATTTTTTTAGGTGAACTGATGCCCTGAAAAAAAACTAAGAGACCAGCGGAAGGTTTTATTCGAAGAAAAGAAGATTGTGGGCAATACACACAATTTGAAAGTCAAAAAGAGGATTTCCAGCGTGTCTTTTTGATCGGAGACGTATTGGAAGAAAGAAGAATATTCAAGAAACGATTGGGTTTTTCCGAGTTGTCGTTTTTGACAAGTAAAACAGAAGGGTTTTCCGGAATTCACATTCCGTTTGAGGGTTTTTCCGGAAAAGCAGAACGCGGTGAAAGATGCCAAGTTCAGGGAAGCTGAGTATCAGCAAGGCCACAGGCCCACCCACCCACGAAATGAGTGACGTAGAAAATAGCAGATTTCAAGTAAACAAGGTGGACAAAGCTCTGGATCCTGATGATGGTGATGGTCAGGATGGCTTGTCTCCCAACCAGATGACGTACGTTTATGACACGCGCTACCACAAGAGCATTGGGCAGCTGACAAGAGAAGCGCTGCCCAAGATGGATAACTATCGGGATCCCATGTCCATTCAGCAGGGATTCCAAAGACCGACCCTGGATGAGCTCCATAATGCCACATACATGGAAAAGGTAAGCAAAAAAACTTTTCAATTTATGCTTCTCTTCTAAACAAAAATCAGACAGGAAAGATGTAGTTTTGCCAACATACCTAAATTACTTACACAATTACACAGTCTGTATACGTAAAAGCCGATATAGCGTAAACTCACAAAAAAATTCTCGAATGCGCATTAAGGATTGATGGTAAACACATCTTACTCTCATAACGAGATTACATGCATTTTTACTAAGAAAAACATCAACACCATTTGAATCGTTGTGAGATTTATTTATGTACCCTGCCTCATGTTTTTCTCCGCCCCAAACGTGTGGGAGGATGATGACGATGGCAAAAAAGCACAACAAAAAAGTCAGGTAAATGACGCGTCGTTTCCGGCCATTTCCCTTGTGTGAAATATCTACATAATATGCGTTTATCCATGCATTGTCTCAGAAAATGAACGTCTTTCTTATAAGCCTGTCGTTGTAAGCAGTTGTATCATGTCCGTGAAACGTGTTCAACAGGAAATATCTATTTAGCAGGAGTATGTTTCTGGAAGTCTTTTTAATGCACCTGTCTGACTCATTACTACTACAACAACTGCTATTCCTACGCGTGCTCTCCGTGTCTCCAATCTTTTGGAACAAATCATTCCCTTCAACCAAGACAAATGCAATCACAGCGCTGTAACGAGAGTGAATGAGTTAATACAAGTTTTATGGACTCATTTTATGCATTAGCTGGGGAGGGTCGTAAAATAATCCGAAAGTCTTTTATGCCAAAGTGCGACATCACCCCTGCCATTCCATCAGGTTATTTTCCCTTGCCGTTAATAAATCACCACACACGTAGCAGTAACAATCACAAAACTGCTGCATCAACTTAATGTGTGCTGTATGCTGTCGCTGTCTCTGTCCTTTTTTCACTGGTGAATATTTCTCAGGTTTTCTTCATCCTTCGTTTGTTTTTTAACTAGGCATGACACATACATATTTTTAGGTTTGCACTACCTATAAAACCACTCCACGTTTTATGGTAATTTGATATTTTTCGTATCGTGAAATCAATTTTGATAAAAGGGGAGGAATTTCCGCGAAAAGCAAAGCCGGAAGAATATTTTCACAATTTGCTTCATTCTTTTGCTTGTGGATTGGATTTTCGTCTTTTTTCTTTTTCCCGCCATTCACATATTAGGCACACATCTCACTAACATGACGTTTGATTACGTCAAAAAGTCACGCAAAATCGGACGTATGTATTTTTGTCTTTTTTGTGCTTATTTTTTCCAAATGATTCATTTCTTTTCTCTCTAAATCCCGTGTTTCCCGTGAACTCACTACTTATTTTGCACGATTTGTTTTTTTTGTTTCGCGCGTGATAGTTAACCCTATATATCCGGTTTCTTTTATTTATTTATTTTAAAAAGATTACCTCGTTGGTACACATTTCTCGATAATATATAATCTTCGTATAAACACTCCCCCACAACTGACGTCGGTGTGCGTAATATGGACAAGTAGTACCTTATTTACTTACTAATAATGTATATCTGGTAAAATTCTATTTTTATCACGGGCCACCATCATCATCATCTCCCGTTTACAATAAAGTACAAAACTACAGAGAGTACCTAAACCTTCAACTTCTGTCTCACTTCTTAGTGTTATGCTCCACTCAATAACATAAGCTTTCCG
>JAHZNB010000814.1:0-21264 GCA_027744295.1 Callyntrura guangdongensis | reverse complement strand
CTGTGCGAACACTAACGCAGTTTTACGCGTGCATCAAAAACTGCCACAGCAAAAAGAAAAAAAGCGGCAGCATAAAAAAACTGGCGCAGCAAACTGCGGGTGCAGTCCGAACAACTTTTGCTGCTTTCATCGCGCAGTTTTCTGCTCCTGCTCGGCAGTGCGAATGGCCCATAAGACTCCCAATCTTCAAAGTTTCATATGATGTGCATCATCACACCTGACAATTTTGTACAAATTTTCATATCAGCAATTTTAATGAAGGCGTTTTTGTTGTTGTGTAGTTGAGGGTTGACTGGCGCAAAAGACAAAACGACGCAACCACTCAACGCTGTACCATTAAGGAAAATGAAAAGCATTGTAAATTGTAATTGTAATATAATAGCTGCTTATGCTTAACAAAAACACATGACATAGATTTTAAAGTATTTAAAGAACTTTTTAATTATGCTTGAACAAACAACATCATCTCAGAATACGTAAATGCTTTATCAGTCAACCTCACAATTTAATTGAGCATGTATCGCATGGCCACCCACGCACACACACACCACGGCTGGCATAGTCAAAAATATTATCTTATCTAACAGTACTGCCTTAATGCCTATGTAATAAGCAGAGATGACAATTCTATGATGACAAGTGAAATATATACATGTGCAAATATGCAGCATTAAATCTCTAAAATATGAACTGAAATCTAAAATTAACCATTTCTCTGATGTCTTACATTGTAGCACTGGCCGTACAAATATGCATGACATTTTCATAGTTGAGAACACATTGCGAAAATTCTATTTTATTAGTAAATAACAATATTTTGTCAATTTATTAAGCTAAATGTATAGATTAGCACAAATCTACATTGCATAACAAATGTGCTGTTAAAAAGGGATTATCTTCCATTTCGAAGATCTTTTATCTTTTTGCGAGAAGAGTCAGTCTTTGTTTTGCATATTCAACTTTCAAGATTGAAGATGTTGCTTTCTCAACTGTCACCAAAATTCGCCAAATTTCAGTAAATTTGGACAAAATCATAAAATATGTAGGTAAATCCATGAAGTATCGAATGCATAATATTAGACAAATGTCTTTAAAATATAAGAAAACATTTTTGCCATGACTATGACTGGTAATAAATAAGACTCCCTCCTTTACATGTGGTCACACTGGTCACGGGAGGTGCAGGTGTGTTTTATGAACTCACGTGAACTTGTTTTGTAGTGAAATAATCAGTTGCATTTTATCTCACACTTGTAATTGTAACACGCGACAGCAAAGTTGATAGAATCCACTCAAAGAAAATATTGAAAATAAGCATACCTTGTTGAAAATTAAAATTCCAAACCTGAAATATTTGTTACGATAATGATCATTTAAAACGTACCACTAACAGCGCTAACATCAAATTATTTATTTATTAATAATTTACAAACACGGTTTTAGTCCTTATAAATAATATGATTATTATACTTATAATTTCATACTTTTTCGGAGCGGATAAAGTATCCCCACAGGTTGTGGGTTTGGTGGTGGCAACACTGGGACTTTTTTGGTTATGGAGGAGACAACAGAAAGCAAAAAAGTTAAATGGTTTAAAGGAACTACCAGGTCCTCGGGGCCTTCCCGTTCTGGGCAATCTTTTACAGCTGGGAACCCAACCTAACAAACAGTTTTGCAAGTGGACAGAAAAGTATGGCGACATGTACCAAGTGAAAGTGGGAGTTCTTCGGTAACCGCGGGAAGAATTAACATTATTTATAGAGCAACTTTTAGCATCTCATATTATGTGGCCTTCCCTACTGGCGGAAAGAGTACATGACTTTTGTTTTTTATTCAGGACCCTGATCGTTTCTGATGCAAAATTGTGCAAAGAGATCTTCTCCAACGATAACTTAACAGGTCGTATTCAATCTTCCGAGTTTCAGATGTACAAAGAAACCGGTCTTGGGATGTTTTCTTCAGAGGGTGAACGCTGGGAGGTGCACAGGTGAGAGTTTACCTACATAATATGTCAACGTCAATAAGGCCACAAGAATATTCGGAAAATAAATAAAATGAAATTATGTGGAAACTTGAAACCTGTGTAGACGCCACTTACTTCGTCAGCTTAGAGACCTGGGATTTGGAAAGAGTTCGATGGAAACTTTGATTATGGACGAGGTCAATGAGATTTTGTCCAGTTTTCGGAAAAAAGCTGGCCAGCCAATTACAGAAATTCGAGAAACACTTCGACTTGCAGTGGTGAACTCGTTGTGGACGATAATGAGCTCTCAGCGTTACGAACACAATGATCCGGAATTGTTAAAGCTCTCCAATAATACAACCAAGTAAGTAACACAACATAATATATGCAGTTCCGCAGACTTAAGGTCAATTTATAAATAAGAGTTCGCTCAGGACCTGAACATTTACCTGCTATCGTTAGTGTCTATATTCACCCTAACGCATTTATGAAACTGTGTAGATGTAAAAAATTTTTTTTTGGTGGATTGTTCTATTAGCTAAACAAAAAGTGAAAGTGCATTTATTAGTACAACAGCACTATGAAAGAGAATATAATTTGTTGTGCATTTATTATCATTTCTAGAGCGGTTAACGAAGTGTTTGCAAAAGGAGGTTTGCTGATTTTTCTTCCGTGGACGAAACATTTCCTTCCCGACAGGCTCACCGGATATCGAGCAATACGAGATGTGTTAGATGAACATCGATCATTTTTCGAACAGACTATTCAAGAACACAAGAAAAATTTTAAAGAGGGGGAAATCAAGGACTTTATTGATGCTTTTTTGTGGGAAATGAAGAAAGCGGAAAATGATCCAACATCCATGTTTTATGGAGAAACAGCAGGTATATATGTAAAATTGGTTGCATGTGGGTATAATATGAACACAAAAAGAAATGAAATTTTTTTTTCTGTGAAATATTCTTTTTGCCTTGTAGAACGACAACTTACAGTTACGCTTTTTGACTTGTTCTTTGCGGGAAGTGATACCACCTCAACAACAATACAGTGGAGTGTGTTGTACCTCTGTAAATTCCCGGAAGTGCAGCGGAAGCTGCAAGCAGAGATATCTGAAATTACAGGGGGCTCCAGGTCAGTTTCTGTAAATGACCGTTCCGACATGCCGTATACGCAAGCCATGATTGATGAAATATTGCGGTTTTCATCTTTGACACCTGACGGAGTTCAACATCGTGCCATGGCTGATACTAATTTGAACGGCTATTTTATCCCCAAAGACATGTTGGTTCAGCCAAATAGCTATTACATTCACCACAACCCTAAAATTTTCGCTGGCACGGGACAGTATATTTCTGTATGTTACCAACTTATTTCAACAGTTTGATGTGTCATTTAAGCCCGATGAGCCGGAACCTGGAGTGGAAAGTGAAATTGGATTTTTAAGGGCCCCCTTCCCATTCTCTGTCATTATGAAGGAAAGAATTGTCAAATAAATAATTGTACATTTATACGTATGTCTGTGTCTATTTATTGTCTATGCATATCCAACTATATTTCTGGAGTTTTAAATGTTCAATGTCGCCGTTGAGATATCACAACTGAATCTCATCATCCAACAAGCAGGCCGGTAAGTATTATCCTAATCTCCCCACCCCATAGTAAATTATTGTGTATGCATAGCTTTAAATGTTCAATGTCGCCGTTGAGATATCACAACTGAATCTCATCATCCAACAAGCAGGCCGGTAAGTATTATCCTAATCTCCCCACCCCATAGTAAATGTAACAGTGCCCCAAAGTAACACCAGTAAAATTTAAAATAAGATACCTACATTTTTTGTGCACAGAATGAAACGATGTAATGAAAAGACGAATTAAGGTTGTATACTTTCAAGAGGTTCATTGAAGCGATTTCCATTTTCAAAATTAAAAATGCTTTTGTGCTTTAGTGTGTGCGTAATATGCGCATCTTATCTTACATGACAAATCAATACCGCGTATTGCCAGTACTTCATACGGTAAAAGGTTATCATTATTTGAAGGAGGTTTTTATTATAATAATTAATTTTAATTTTAATCTGTAATGTAATTAACTTAAATATAAAATTTGAAGAAAATATGGACTGAAGCAAAAAATTTACAAAATGATCCACCAAGAAATGATATATTATGCCAGAAGAGGAGTACTTTAAAACACAGCATCATAAACATTATCGACATCCACATTCATCGACAATTAAGTCCGTAGTTAAGTGCACGCCAAAGCCTTCATTTGCGTTGCGTATCACTACTGAAACAGGCTTGAACCGAATGGGGACACAACAACCGTTGGATTTTCGTATGGGCACTTCCAAGGGAAAATGCAATCTAAAAAAAAAGTCGATTGAAAACATTTCCCCCCTTATTGGACCATCTACTTGATTCGTATCATTTCTCATGAAGTAGACCAAACATCAACCAACCAAACAATTTATAAAGCATATTAAATAGAATCATGCGACTAACGCGAACGAGTCCAGTATTACACGATGTTGCGTAACTTCATATCCTGAACCTGTGGACGGGGGGAACGGACAAAGTCCTTGGCACTCTCCTACCTCAAATTCGGTCGGCCATAGCAAGTCTGGCCATACTAAAGGGGTAATCATTATCGTGCGGTTTTGACGTCGACATGTTTCCGTTACCCGATTGGTAGGCAGGGCGGTTGAGTATTCCACTCTATTCAACACTAAATTAAGATGAATGACAACGAAAACCGACAGAACTGTAGCTGTACTCATTTTGGATATCTAGTGGCAATTAACCAGAAACCAGCGGCAATTGAGGAAACAACAAAAGAAGTCATTTTCTTTCGTTTTTCAAAACAAAGTTAGTCGGGTATCGGCTATTTTTATTTTTGTTTACATGAACAATGTACAACAATAGTTTTGAACAATAATTCCATAGCAGCAGCACCCTTTCTGGTGTAGAATAATTCATATCCATGTTATTTTATTGTCGTTGATTGATAACTATCACCTCTAATTAGACGTATTTCCCTCAACAAAGATGAATGAAAGGCAAGTCTACCTACAGCTCGTGCGCGTGTCTGCTCTATTTTCCGGGTTTGGAATGTTTTACGATAATTAATTTATTATGTGAATACTAAAATTGACTTATTACCGTTCCCACAGATAATTATACAAACAATTAAGTATCTAATCATTATAATCCATAAATTTATTAAATTAAATTTCAGTTAAGTAATTAGAACAACGAAATAACATATTTACAATAGCAGACTTGTAGCATGGCTAAAAGTTTTCAATGCCTAGTTTCCGCCAAAATTTCAGACTATCCGCAAACGGTTCCGGAATCATTTTCCCGTTTTCTTTACCATTATCCAAAACCATATACTGAATTGGCTCGCCTTGATCCACCTTCTTAGGATCAATTGGTTGCCAGACGGTGCCCCGGTAAGTAAACGGTTGACGATCACTCACAAAATCAACGAATATTTGCACAAACTCGCGGGAAAAGTCTCTGTCCCAGTAGGCATACCGTTGGCTTTCTCCCTCCACATTCCATAACTGCATCAGATCCTCCCCGTGCACTGCCCCGTAACGGAAGGCAGCCTGCTGGCCCAAGATGTGATATTTAAACCAGTCCTTGAATAAGGTCCAGTGTACTTTCATCCTGGGAGGGAGCCAGTCATGGGTGCCCACTGCGGAGTACATGCTGTACATTCCGGGTAGGGCTATAGGTATATAATTGTAATAGAAGGGGAACACTTTCGGGGATCCCGGGGATCGAGCGTGAAGCAAGGCAGCTCTCTGAACGCCTTCGTATACCCCAGCTTGACTGGATATGTTGGCAATAATTTGTTTAAACTTGGCAGGATTTTCGGTGAAGGACATGTTGCCAAAGTAGTAGGAGCGAACCTCGTCAGATATGTTTCGAGGAAAGTGGTCAAATGAAAGTAAGTAGTCCAAAAGTTGACCCCAATGGGATTCGTAGCGAGCAATTATTGCATCGTGGTCGTCCAAGGCGTCAAATCCTGACAAGGATTTTAAAAAACAATTGTAAACTAGATAATATTTTATGAAAACGTTTTTAAAAATTAGAGCAATGGCGTAAATTGGTTTGGGCTTACTGGCTACCCGAAATCCACCTTCGCCGCTGTTCATTCCAACTAGAAGTGGGACATTGGCAACGTCCCCCCTTTTAGCCATTGTATAAGGCAGTTCCGTTAAAAACGCGTCCTCATCCTCATATAATTCCAGCGATGGTGAAAGTAAATCTTTTTCGTGTCCTAATTCCGTCATGGCTTTTTGATGTTTCACCATTTCCGTTGCGTCATAGTTCTCCAGACATGTGACCAGTTTCTCTCGGTCGTCGTCTGGGCAATTCAGGCTTTGCACAAACTTTTTAGAAATGTCATAACCCTTTCTGGAGAAACTCCACGGACAAAAGGCTAAAAAAACATTAAATTCACCCGTGTTTTTTCAAGTAACCAATAAAAGTTTAAGCGTGTGAACATGATTTTTATCACTGTTTTTACTCACCACTTCCAGAGTGGATAATTGCTCTATGGAACAATTTTTGAGATTTTTTAGAAAGCATGAACAGATTGACAGATGATGAACCCGCGCTTTGGCCCATTATAGTCAGCTATTGAACCACTTTAGGATTTGAATTTGCATAATAGCAATTATTGTATCTGCTAAAAGTTTAAATAAAACCAGTCTATCTATCTTACCATATTTGGGTCACCCCCAAATGAATGAATGTTATTCTTCACCCATTTAAGCGCCAAGAGTTGATCTTTTAAACCTTGATTACCCCGGGGTAGTCGCCCGTCACCTTGCTTAGTTTCTAAATTTAAGAAACCGAATGGCCCCAGGCGATAATTGAACGTTACCACTATAATGTTGTGATCCATTAAATATTCTGTGGGGAAGATGCACAGACATTTATAGTTTCGAGTTTGAGTAAGGACAAACATAGGTTTCCTTAACCTAGAATTAATCCGTTGAAGTTCCTACCTGGGTGATAAAACGACGACCCACCACTCATGTACCCTCCTCCTAATTTATTTTAAAATGGGCAGTATTTAGAATTATACAAATTTTTAAAAGTTGTAAAAATTAATTTACGCCAAGATAAAATAGTGTACGTTTTTACTTTTTAACCGCTTTATTTGGGTAAATTAATACAAAAATACTTCTTTTAGGTTATTTTTAGTACCGTGTATGTAAAACAGCACTGGTCGAGTTTGATTTGTAGTTTTTGGAGGAGCAAACACATTCAGATACAGACAATTTTCATCACCCTCAACCATATGAAGCACCATGGCGTCATAGGCGAAGCAATTGGCTGAAAATTGTGTAGCCTTCCAAACCCCCTCCCATGGGAGGGATGGGAGGGGGTTCTTAAATCGCAGTTTTCCTAGAGGTGGACGTGCAAAAGGTATCCCGCGGAAAGACCAGTACTCTGAGCCATTTCGGGAATATGCCACAATTCCCTGAACTTGTCCTTCTTGTGTAGAAATTATGGGAGTAGATGCTGGGGGATATTGTGACGATAATATTAGTCCAGCGACTAATATAAATCCTCCCGTAACTAGTAACCAGCGATACTTTTTGATGAAACTTTCCGGTTCAGTAGATGACTTGCCCATTTTCAAGAAGTGGGGATACCTACTGCGGTGATGGAAGGTTAATTTTGTACTGACTCTAAATTATTTTTTTTGTACTGGAAAAAGTTCCATTCAAGTGGGATTTGAAGCTGTAGACTTGAAATTGCATGAAGAAAAAAACTTCGTGTTGTAAATTACGACAAGGAAAGAGCGTAAATTTAAACACTGTGTTAGCCAATCAGTTTATTATTTCCTTTAATTTTAATTTTCTGCGTTTATTATTAGGTACATATAATACTTGATGTAAAACCTTTACAGATCAGTCCTTCAGTCTGTCGATGGTCCATCAGTGCTGTATCTCGGGACGGGAAGGTATGGAAATTTCTACGTTTATTTTCTGCAAGTGTTGCTGATAAATGTGCATCTAGTGGGTGACCCATATGAACACCACCTAGTTCTTGCTTAAAACGAAACACTAATTGATGTGATCAAAATAGTAAGACATTCTTATGTCCGACCATCATATGTTACAGCAATCAGAGCCACCTTCTTGTTTTTACAACGCACGTTTCTTCGTCTTGAGGAGTGAAGCTGGAGCAGTAGAAATATTATCATTATCACAATCATATTATGCAAAGAACTTTATTTCTGTACTGTGAAGCAGGTGCAGGTGCGTTGCGTGCAAAACCTTGTTCTCAGAAATTTAAAAATCATTAACGTCAAATTTCTCACAGAATTTGAATTTTGCGTGATATGTTAAAGTAACGTGGTTTGTTCTGAACCCACTCCACCATTGCATATGACTCATATGATATGAGTTTTTATGTTTTTTAAATAAAGTCTAAAAATTTGCATTGCATCCATATATAAGTCTGTGAGGTAATATGGTGTAGCGCGAGGGAGGACTTATTTCGTGTTGATATATTGCCTACTAATTTTTTAATAGTGGGGAAGAGTGTCCAGGACCACGGTCGGTTTACCGAGGATTTTGTTGCATTTTTGGCGATTCTCGTAAAAAAAGCTACGTAGCTTATTGAGGAGGATAAATAGTTCATAACCACATAAAAAATACGCATAGTTTTGAGGACATCTATTTATCCATGGTTACTATTACTAGTAAAAATAAATACTATTTACTCGCAAAGGATCTATAAATTTTTTTCTGAGATTTATTATCTAATCAAGAATGGAGTATTTCTGGAGTATTTCTTATATGATTTTCGGTTATGATTTGATTTTAAATGGATCTTTATGATGAATTGTACATGTGGTATACAATATACTACCACTGTGCATTGAATAATATTATTACGTATTCTGAAATCTGTAACCACGCAAATAAAGCAATTACTAGTCAATCAATACTGATAAATTGTTCACTGCCAGTGAACAAAGTGACTACATGACAAGCGACCGTAAGTTCGATAAAAAAAGCAGCCGGATTTAAATAAAATATCAACTGCCTAAACTAGAATCTGCGTGATAATTAACCAATTCCAATATTGAAAGAAAATCCGAAACAATATGGTGCCTATCGGTCTTCAAAGGTGACCGTACGCAGATGAAAGATATTTCAACGGAGTAATGATTTTGAGTGTATTTGTCTATCTGTCTGTCATCACGCTCCTGGCCACAAGCTTCAGCCGATTTTACTCAAATTTGGCAAGGTACTAGTACCTTAGGATACTGCCACCTATGGAATACAATTTCAGCAAATTTAGTCAGCCCCCGGGGGGTCATTTGGGGGTCAAAAATTAAACTTTAACCAAAATGACTCAAATTGTGTATAGTAATTGTGTGTAAGGCCAAATGACAAGCCAAAATATCAAGTATCAATTCAATCAGATTGTATCAATTTATCTGCATCCCTGCTGCTGCAATTACAACAGGTTTATTGGTTTTGAAGCAGCAAATGTGATTGTAACGATATGCTGCCATATGTTGTCAAAATAGTAGTACTTAAATAATGTATCCCCTTCTCGCCTTGAAGCAAGTTTTAAAAAGATTTCATACGAATCCAGGAACTGAAACTTACGTGTTTAATCATTATTATGCATTTATGCAAACTATATAAATAGGACGAATTCATATAATAAGTACACATAAAGTGTGGTTGGAATGCCGATGAGGAGCAGCGTATTTAAACGCTGGTAAAAAATTACAAAACACTGTTTTTGCAGACGGATTTTTACGGAATCGTAATCTTCGTGTCCAAATTGATATTTTTTCACCAACGGGTACCACAGGTTCGGTTAACACCTGACGTTGAATCCTGGTGAGTATATTGATTTCATATTTAGGGAAGATTCATTTAAAACATACAGTGCAGACAAAATGATCGGTACTTAGTGGAGGCGCAGCCCAATTTTAGAATTGTATAAATTTTAGTACGCAGACACACACGCAGTGTATGACTGGTAACAATTTTTTTATTAAACTTAGTTCAGTCAATTAAACGATTTTATTCCTACAGACTCCCAAAATCGTAGGCGAGCACCAAAAGGTTCAGGTATCACTTTTCCCACTCCTGAATTATCCAGTAGCATGTACGGAAGAGGTTCAGGAGTGGTGCAATTAGGATTGGTAAAGTCGGTGGGAGTTGTGATGGAAGGCCAGGGAGTCCCGTAAAATTGGAGGTCATTTCTAAAAGAAAGAAAATTTGTTGTCGAAAAATTTCATGCCAGATTTAAAACTTTAATGGACTACAATATAATATGCAGTACTTACGATCCCTGAGCAAAATCAGCAATAACTTTTACGAAACTCTTGGAAAACTGGAGCTCCCACCCTGAGAACAGTTTACTAAGACCTTCAGTGTTCCACAATTGGAAAATTTCCTCTGCATGTGAAACCCCTGCAATTTTATAAGGCGACATTTAGAAAAGACCTTTGTGTGACCATCAACCTACAAATTGGAATAACTGTTTGCTTCTTACCATACTGATGAGCCCCCTTTCCTCCCAAAATATGCTCGCCTATCCAATCTACGGTCAGCGATATGGCCAAGTTGATCGGACATGGAACCCAGTCGTGGGGGGAACACGCTTTAAAGAAGCTATACACTCCCGGGAACACTCGTGGTGTATAGTTGTAATAAAATAGGCGAGTGGTTGCACCTGTTTTGGCGTGACCTATAGCCGCCCTTTTTACTGGCTCAAAGGCGAAAACATCGGAAAACAGGAGGGTCAATACATCCTTAAATTTTTGCGCGTCCTCAGGAAAGTTACTGTCGTAGTTGTGACTGACATTTCCAAAGTAAAATTCTCTAGCTTGATTTGCCACGGCGTAAGGGAGGTGGTCCAAGAGTAAAACTTGCCCTAACATTTGGGTCCAGTTTTGTTTCATAGCTGGAACTAAGTATGGAAGGGCGTCAAATCCTGAAAGAGAAGGGTCATGAACCGTGAGATAACGAAAAGTACATATTAAAATGTTTAAACCAATCACAATTTACAGATGTAGGTATTACTTCCAGTTCGCAAGGCGCCATCTGCACTGTTTACCTATTTAATAATTTTTTATTTGTTAAAAGTTTTTAGTTTTTGTAGAGTTAAGTAATAATTTTAGTTGTTGTGGTGTGGCTTTTATGGTTTTGTTTTACCCCAAACATGTACGGGATTTTGGGAAAATTCCCCTTGTCCATGAGATCATTGGGACGCTCCAGTAAAAATGAATCCTCTCTCACCACTGACTCCACAGATGGGGACAGACTGTCTTTTGGCAAACTTGGATCAGTACTGGACAACTGGAACCGTACCATCTGGTAAGGATCCAACTGCTGTATACAGTCCAGAAGCAGACTGTTGTTATCCGTAGGACAATTCCACTTTTTGGCGTAGTTCAAAGCCACTTTTCTCGGTTGTGTAGTAAAACCCCAAGAGGAAAATCCTAACAAAATTGATAACAACTTTCATAACGTCGCACAGTCACACGTTGCACTTATGGAGTAATCTGCTAAAATTTCGTACGCGTACCAGATCCGGAATGGGATATCGCCCGATGGAATAGCCCTCTCGACTGTTTTGACAAAACGTGGAGGTTGATAGACACTCCTCCAGCCGACTCGCCATACAATGTCACCATATTCGGGTCACCCCCAAATGAATGAATATTATTCTTCACCCATTTTAATGCCAAGAGCTGATCCTTCATTCCCATATTGCCCCGAGGAAGAGATACATTGTCCACCACCGAGTCATGCTCAAAATTAAGAAACCCAAAGGGACCTGTGAAAATGAACAGGACCTGCACATTGGCTTTTCTGGACCCACTTTATTGAGATATTTCGAGACCCCCGAACTATTTAATTTTTTTCCTCATACCTAATCGGTAGTTAAATGTGACTACTACCAAATTATGGTCCATAAAGTAATCTGGATGATATATTCTCGAACCTAATAATAAATTATTATGATTAATTTAATTAATTGATAATATTACTATTAATTATCAATTAATTCTTTTCTCTTACCACCAGCTATGAATCCACCACCCGCTATATGTAGAAGGACCGGTCGTTTCGCATCTCCCTTCTGTGTAATTAGTTATCACAACACACCACAATGAATGCATGAAACTACGAGAGAGGTTATCTTGTTCGTACTATTTGAATGACCAGTGAAAACTTACTTTGAACGGGTGCGTAAACACGTTTATGTAAAGGCAGTCTTCCACGCCGAAAGTGGTCTGCGTTATCACTGATTCAAACTGAAGGCAGAAGGGTGGAAACCTTAATTTTAGTTCAACAATCCCACGCACGGGTGAATACAATTATTTTTACTTGTCATCATCATCATCATCATCAAGAAACACAATTAAAGTTCAAGGATCCATGCAATGGTCTTTGAGTGCTACCTTCTAGCCTGTTTCACTCCCTTCCACGGCTCAACCGGTACAGGAGGCTCAAACCTTAGTTTCCCTAAGGGTGCCTGTGCGTACGGAATACTGAGAAACTGCCAGTACTCACGCTGGTCACGTGAGAACGCAATTTTTCCTTGTACTTGACCGTCCCTCATGGTAATGATGGGTGTGGGATTGGGAAACAACATAGTCCCCAATACATAAAGAAGCACTGCACTCATCACTGTCACTGTAACAAAACTAAGTCTTACTGGTGGCGCCCATTTTGATGATGTCGCTGATAATGACAACGAGGAATCAGTAGTGGCGCTACTGCAGACGCTATCCTTATGACCTAATTTTTGTTGATGAAAGGAGGAAGTCATTTCCAATCGCGGTAGCTGTTTTTGTTGTTGTTGCAGAGAAGAACAAAGATGATACGTTTGAAACTCATCGGGCCGTACAGTGATGGGAGGCGCTGAGGCTGCTTGTGGAATTGTGGTCGCAGCTAATAGCCACTCATTTTGTTTCGCCCTAGGGCAATCCAGCTTTGTACTGGAACAACAACAAGTTATTGGGAAATAGTTGGAAACAAAATGTTTCCACATAATTGGTTTCTTGATTCCTATTCCCACTCCAGCCATAACTATAATTATTAATGGTGATGATTAGGATGACGATGGTAGTGTTACTGCAAATATTAACTTGATGTAGACCCACACACAAACAATAAACAGTGCATATAGGACCCCCACGAATAACAACTAATTCTACGCTTCTGTATCTCGTGGGATTATCAGCATTTTATGCGGTTTATATAAAAAAAAGTGTAATACAAATACAAAGTAAATTCACACGGGCCACAGGTTAATGATGTCTGATTGTGAAAAAAATGGAACGATAATATACAAGAAATTTTGGAAACTTTGATGCATTATCCAAGATTGATGTATCGTCGTGGTCAGGGCATCATTATTGCGGGTACACGATTGCACAAGAAACTTTGTAATTTTAAATAATACGCACATTATACGTAGTTAATTTCAATTGCTGTTACCAATTTACGTTTACCAATATCTCTCACATATATACATTGCTGTAGTTAGTAAGCACGACCGTTGATAGCGTGCTTCTTGGACTTTCCAATGTTGCAGCTATTCCTGGGTTGAATACAGAGCCCAGATATCGAAATATCGGATTTGAGTTTTTATTTTTTTTTCATGGAAGTTACTCGTCGTCTCACGTCTCATGCATGAGTTTACTTGATTTAAACGAAAATAAGGAAGCCAGGTAAGGAATCTGTTAACAGATTGAAACAATTCACAACAAAAGTTATGTTGTGTATATTCTGTTTGGCGACCTATGAAGTGTGACAGGACTGGTCTTCAACATAAAAAGTTGCCATTCTTCCCCAGCGGTCTATCACCCCAAGAGTAGTGTATCGTTAATTAGCACGCGAAAACCCAAGAAACGCTCTATATAGAAAGTTGTGCTTACCAATCACAGTAATTTATATATGTGATAGATATTAATAAATAATAAATGAAAATTGTCAACAGCAATTGAAATTAACTACGTACTTATGAATGTATAAAAGATTACGAAAAATAACGTGGCTAATAATGTAAAACAAATTCCAATTTTTACATTGTTTTATTCCTTATTCAATTAATCGCGTTCGTTCCAAGGAAAAANAAAGTAATAATCGCTGGACTAATCCACTGGACTGGACTGCAATGAAGCCTATATAATATGAGAGTGCGTGTCTCTAATTGTAGATGCATCTCATCATAATCATTGGAGTTATAGAGTGAAACACAGTTGCTGGAGAAGCGAAAGAGCCAGTCAAACTCTGGACAAGGGATGATGATGGCCAGCACACAAAAATGACTTGGCAGTATTTCATGGACATAATCATTTTTGATTATTATTTATTATGCGTTTGGATTTGAATGCTACGTTATAAGAATAGTACTAGTGCCCATTCATGCAATTATGAATGGGAGCCCAAAAATGTAATCCAGTAATCCCTGTATTCATAACAGTTGTCGTCGTTCGTAGTATCGTTGTAGCCAAATCCTACTAAAAAATGATGTGTTGTATTGCTTCAGTCAGACTTCAAACGATGGTAACTGGTAAAAAGACGAAAAAGCTATTGACAGTGACAGGCCACAATAATAGCAGAGCAACAGCCGAGATGTTGAACGATAACGAGTTTATTTTTTGGACCCATAAAGTGACTTTTGGAATCACTTGGCCAACAACGGACTACGGACTGGACTAGAAAGAGAGACAGATAGGATTGCACTTTGCAAAGAATGATTGATCATTTGGCGATATTTCTTGTTCATCTGATAATTCCGATGATATTGGTGGCGTGAGTGGCTGGCTGGGCAGCATGCAGACAAAGAGTGAAACGGTTGTGGTTGTGGTGCTGTCAGATTTGGAGTTCAACCAGTTACAGAAAGCTGTATAGTCAGCATAGCATGATATCATCAACGCTCATCCAGCAGCGGCATCATCAGAGCAGCCACAACAGAGTTCATATGTTCCTTTTTCCTTCCTTGAACACGTAGACAAATTCCTGACCTGATGCGTGGATACGTCATTATGTGCGGCGGTACATGGTACACCAAGTGATCAAAATAATATTGTAATAGGGATATAGGAACTCATGCACACATGTGTGTATACAGATACTTATCTAGCAGAGGTCAGCAATGGAATAAACAGCCGATAGGTAATAATCTCATCGGGTTAAATTTTCTCATGATGAGCATTTAGTCTTAAAACTGCTTAAAAAGAAAAAATGTCTAATACATTTTTGCTTTATGCATAATACATTGTAGGTAAGTGGGAAAAGTCATAATACCACATAAGCAGTCTCTCCCTATACATCTTTCAACTTGAATTTGTATCGTCTGTGTAATTGAGAAAAAAAATGATTTTTCCATAGGTATATATTCACCGAAGAGGTTTTACAAGTATTATAATATAATTTTCTATAAATTGTGGGGTTTCCCATCTTTTAAAAGATGCTTGGGTAAGATGTGGACTGCTTAATCATCCTTATTATTTTTTACCTACATCGTATACCACACGTGCATATTATATCTTTAATAGCATACCGTGTCATTGTATTCAACCATTTGGGAGACGCTTCCAAGCTCTTTTCGTAATAAATAATATTCTCTGCAGCAAAGAGGAGGATTAGTGATGGAAGTGTTTCAAAATATAAAGTTTCGGAACTTTTATTTGTTCCGTTTTTAAACTTGTTCCAAGATTTTTCCAAAAACAAATTATTTTGGAACAAAACGTAAAGTAACGTTTTCGATCTGGAACGGAAATTTTCTAAACGTTTCAAATAAACGTCATATGGTAGTCTTAAACACTGAACTTCCCCATAAAAATACATAGACACAGCACTGAGCATCTACCAAAACCAGTTTTTCTTCTTACTAGAACTATTACATACATGTAAATGCATCTTATTAAGTAAGCTGAATAGTTTCAGATAGTATTAGATTTTGTTGGTTTGTCTGTCTGTCTGTCCGTGCCCGGCACTCCAGCCCACATCATTTGACCGATTTCGACCAAACTTGGCATGACGTGACCAATGTTACTGATCCAATAGGGTTCCTAGCTGTGTTTTCAAATGATAACTATAGCTGAAAGTTGGTGTGCAGATAGCTGATAGATAGTTAACGTTTTACAAAGTTTGATCTAGATTGATTGACCTCAACGACCACTTTTTTGCTTGCACTGTATACAAAAGGATATCGGATTCCGAACGAAAAGTGATGTTGACGAGAATGATGGATACTCTATGAACATGCCGTTTTTGTTTGCCCCATTGATGGACGCTGGTCGCCAGTGCTCAATACACTAAAACTTCACCTAAACTAAATCAACTAACTAAACTTTAATTTAAGCTTGGTAAAAAAATCATTTTATTACGCCTGTACTTCGATATTTTAGTTTTTAAAAATTGTATTGTACTGTTTATCTTGGAACGCGTTTTTGTTCCGTTTCGTTTTTTGAAGAAAACCAAACCAAAAGGGAACATCAGTGAAAGAAGACAAACATTCCAAAAATAAATTAAACGTTCTCGGGAGGAACAAAACATTTCCAACTTTGAAACGTTTAGGAACACTTCCATCACTGAAGAAAATGAACCCGTATGTTGTTGGTAGCTTGTTGCTTCTCTGTCAACCTGTCCACTGTTCATTCTGAAGACACGTGCTGCTACTTCTCCATCTGTTTTAATAGGTAGGTATCTGATTTTCCGTGCCAATGCAATGATGTCATATCAATCCGTTGAAACGTACTTTTTCATGTACTTTGTACAGTACTTATTATTGAAGCGGTAAAGCTCCAGTTTAATTTGATAGAAGATTAATAAAGACTTTTTTTGGTCAACGTGTGCGTAAAAAATCACAGGTAACGAAATACCAGGAGTCTGTTCCTGTGGTAGACGGTGTGTATCTGAAGGTGACTTACTTGGTTTTCTAATCTCGTGAAAGAAAAAAAAACATACATACAAAAACTATGCTTCAAGGTGGTGTGAACGGCATTGGCAATGATGTGGACGAGTTTAAATGGGGATTTTATTTACCTTTTTTTTAAATTGACTTGGACAGCGTGGATGGTTTCAGAGCGAGGCAGCAGTGTTTTACAGTTTTATTCAATTTATTTCGTCTTGAACAGCGTTTAGACAACGAATAAAAGTGCATGTTTGCTGTACAGACAGATAAGGATGTCTGTCATGAATCATGACTCATGATATGTCACATATAACATGGATTTTTTTGAAGAAGCAACTAGGTATACGTAAAATGGAAATTGTTTGCAGGGAAATGTAAAAGTTGACTCATGGATGAAATGAAGAAATATGAACGATATTTTTTACTTTGAAAGTGTTTGTAATTATGTAGCCAGGAGAGAATCTACCAGAGTACTTATTGGATTCATTCACCGGTGTATGTACGTCCGACCGTCTGTTGTCCCTTTTCCTGATGGCTGATAATTGTTACGACGTTGGTTGACCCTTGTGACCCAAATGGGGAATCAAAGATTAAAAATAGTATAATTGTTTGCCCGTAACTCTGGAACGGTTGCTTCGATTTCAATGGGGTTTTCGGCAAACGGCACGTAATTATTAGGCCTTAATCATTAAGACATTAATTACGTAATAAAAGTCTGGTAAACTGTAAGTAGTAATATCTGTTCAGTAGTGGTGTTAAAGTCAGTCAAACTATCCAACATACTGACTATAGGCATGTCAAATGCCTCAAAGCTTAATGGTGATGATGAATTGAACTTTGACCCCACTTGGAGGTCACGGTTGTCAGCCAATCTGGCTCAAACCTGGTATACTTATGCAAGTACCTATAAGGTATCTGTGCACCAAATTTGAGCCATACTTGTTATTTTAAAAAATAAAAGGGCTCTCTTGTTTTTACCCCAAGAGGCGTCACCGAAATAGTTACAAATATGATCATCGGCTACTTTTTTCACCGAACTTACGACCGCTGGCTTTAACGTACAAAGATCTTAATTTCTTCACCGATTTGGCTAAAATATGGTGCAAGGGTTCAGCAGCAACAAAAAATAGGTTACTTTATGTATCAAAGAGAACTGGATATTTACAAACCCGATAGTGCCACTTTTTCTAGAACTTCATTTCTTCTGAAATTTGACACATTGGCTAAAAAAGGACATGGAATTTGATGCACAAAATTTGGAACCAATATCATCGTTTTCCTAACGTATCGAAGGAATATTTAAAATTGAATATTGGTTCCAATAATAGTTATTCCACGTAAAAAAGAATCTGTCAGACACAGGCTACATGAAAATTTTTCCTAACGTATCGAAGGAATATTTAAAATTGAATATTGGTTCCAATAATAGTTATTCCACGTAAAAAAGAATCTGTCATACAGTATTTTTCCAGTTCGAGAACGGGTTTTATTAGCTAGTTTACAATAAAGCTTAAATCCCTCGTCTAAATTTTAAGGTATTTGTCTAAAATGTCTTATAGCGAAAGACGGACTTTTAACTATTCCGTATGTAAAAACAGGAAATTTAACTTTCACCGTTGTTGGATGCAATCAAGTGAATGAAGTTTTTTTTTTTTAATCTGAACTCGGCAAGTAATTAATAATTGTGTATACCTCTGCATGTATCTATATTAAAACGAAAGGATTAATTAATTTAAACATTTTGTATAACAAAAAAAATTTCCAATGGGGTTTTATTATAACGTTATGGCTGATTTTTTCCTTTATCTGTCTAATCTGGTAGATGTGAAGATGTGATGGTGGAGTGACAAAAAAGCATATTGGAAAACACTAGACGATTTTTTAAGTCTTCATTTTTATTGTATGCCAAGACAGGTATCTAATTCTCTTGTCACTCGCTGAAGTCAGGTTTTAAATTCTCCATTTCAGTATACACGTTCCGTCCTAGCTGGTATATAATATTGTGTAGTAATCCCATACAAGTTGGCTCAACTGCTCCACTGATTCAAGGTACTGAACAAAAAAGTTTAACGCTGTGGTTGTCCCGATAAGGATCCAGTAATCCAGCTTGATTTTTAGCGGGAGGAGCCAAATAATGACTTCTATTGCCACATTTTTCCAGCTGGCGCTGGGATTGATAAGGCATATCATAAGCATTGAGGCACTTGTCAGTGAAAGAAGTCCAAGGAATTTAAAAATCAATGGAAACAGTGTTCCAAAAAGCCAGTACAGTATAAAAAATTCCACACTTTTATACGCCAGGTATCGTCCTTGGCTTTCAGCAGGCGTTTCGTCAGCCATTATAGTGCGAGTTTTAAAATAGTTCATTTGCTACACGAGCATAGATCTTTGTATACTCGCAGCGCGTGCTAATTTGATTGTTTGTCAAGTCATAAAAACTTGACTTTGATTTGAGATTTTAATTCATTAATAAAATAGTAATTATTATTATTAATACAACAAAGTGCTTGACTTTTGTAACCCTGATGATGATATGAAGCACGTCAATAAGCACAGTTTGTTTATCATCAAAGATTGGCAATAAAAAATTATTATTACCAATTTTATTTTTTTGGCATACATTTTAAAAGTAAATATGTAGAAAATGTAACTCTCTTCCTGAATTTTTTTTATTGTTCTCTGTGTAAGAAAGTAAACCAGAGTTAAAACCAGTGAATTATTGTACCAAGAGATTTCAATAATTCAATAAATGAAGAAATTGAATGAATTAATCCAATTCACCACATCTGTCTCAACTCCAGTCGCATCCAGATATAATCAGTACATGGTCTGTAGGAAGGAACACGATTATAAAGCTGTTTTTGTGTTCCAGCGTTGTGTTGTATTTCATTCATCATTCCATTCATGCGACACGAGTTCAGACTGTTTCATAACGTAATGTAACTAGGTACTTACTTATTCCAGATGTGGTGTGTGTATGACCAAATGACCATTGACCATAACCACTATAATTTTTGAGGAGCAGATCAATGCAAGTGTTGTTGTCCAAAGTTCAAATGTGGAGCATGTGTCAAAAGTGTAAAATTAATTTTAATACAAAAAACGCACGTGGTAAAATAAATAAATGTTAAACAGTTAAAAATAAGTACATGGCCATAAATCACCATTTAGTTCTAATTCATATTATTAGCTGAATGGGAGTGGGTATATAATAATAATAATATAAAGTGTACTTGTCTTGATTCAGTACTTTACGGTGTACTGACTGTATGCAAGAGTTCGAGAATCCAATGTGACAATTGTTGCATCGCTGATCGGCATATGGCAGACTTTCTGGTTTGGATACACGATACTCACGCTCATTCCAGTTGGATAATTCAACGTTTGGTTGGATTCCAAATTCCAACTATGAATGAATACTCAATCAAAGAAGCATAGAGGTATGACATTTTTGTAGTTTGCGAATGTTAATCGCCGACTACTATTTTTTCATATTAATTTTTTTCGACTTTTGGAATAGGTTGTTACTTACAACTTGTAGCACACTAGCAAGGATTAATACTGATGATGATGACTGATGTAATGTATTTAGGGAAAAACTAAATAATTAAAGAGCATAAAAATCTTTTCTTAAACCATTATCTAACCATAAATACAAAAGAAATTGTTAGATAGTAAAGGGATTAGAGCAAGTTTAGGCTAAATTTATTGAAGCTTATTTAAATAAATTACTTATTGAAGTTAATTAACACTTCTGCCTGCACTGGAAATAGCAAAATGAATCTTCGAAGAAAGACTACCAGGTTTGGACAAGCGGTTATCAAAGGGAATGGGGAGACAGCGGAAACAGAGGTTGTTGAAACTTCTTTATCGACAACCATTGATGGAGACTCAGCAGACGAGGCGAGCAACGTTGACGAGGAAGCTGTAACCGAAAATAGCAAGAACCGTGCTAAATCATCAACTAATGGAAAGAAACTTGCCACCGGACAGGCTAAGATAACAGGTACTGCGAGTAAATTGACACAGGAATAGATAATATTCTTCCATCTAATGTTGAAGGTCAATTCTAGTTCTTCTTATAGTTGAAAGGGCAGTATAGTTGATAGCAGAACCAAAATTCATCGTGTTTTTCTGTTGAAATATAGATCAAACTAAAAGGAATGACGACAAGAAGACTATTTTGGAATATTGGGCTTCTGAAAACTCGGAACACGGAGGCAGTGATAGTGATACCTCAGCAGGTAGGGGAGACCTTTATGTGTTTTAGTTGTTGGTTAGTTATTTTTATGCTTATTAACTACTGAAAAAGTATTCAGTAGTTAATGAGATTGTCTTGATGTCTATCTGTCTGTGTGTGTGTC
>JAHZNB010000813.1:0-10233 GCA_027744295.1 Callyntrura guangdongensis | reverse complement strand
CATCACCTCCCGTCACTCAAAATGCTGCAAGAAACACAAACACAAACATCACAAACACCACCACCATCACCACCACCACCACCACCACCATCACTCACACTCCTCACACTCCTCATCTCAATCAAGCAAATCCTCCCGGAGCAGTCGCTGCACAGCCTCCGGGAGCACGTCAGTTGGTCTCGAGCCCTCTTCACTTGAATATATCAAAGGCTCCCGGCCAGCACTCCTCTCTTGTGTCGGGGGGAGAGGCAATCTATTCCTCAAGCACTTCAATGCCCTCAATAATACCGCTGGGAAGGACCCTAACAAGTAGTAATGGCAATATCTCTTCAAGCAGCAACAATAGCAGCAATTTACAAACTGGCGGAAAGCTTATCACTATCATTCGATCTTCTTCTGCTGGTGCTACGCAGCAGCAGGGAATTCTGGTGAATAGCAATCATCATCAACATCTGGACCCATCGTCAACTTTAGCTTTGGACAATAATGTAATTAGCATCAATCTAGGAGGTCATACAGAAATAGATGCTAGCGATGTCGGTACCTCTTCCACGTCCTCTTTAACAACTTCCACCTCTTCAAAAGCTAAACTTAAAGAGGCGATTAGTCAACGAAATTTACTTAGGCTTAATTTCGAGCAGGTGCCTAGTGGAGCTGGTGACTCAACCGTTCTACTTTCTTCGTCTTCCCTGGCAACATCTGCTCCTCCACCTCCTTCAGCAGCCAATACAAATAATAGCGTACAGTTTATAGGAAAAGTTAGTGGTTCCACCGCAACCGGACGGGGACAAACGGTTTCGTGGAATAATTCGACCAATTACTCGTGATTTACTATTGTAATAATTATCAACTATGCATCTCTTGTAACGGTAGTAGTAGTTAGTATGATAAAGATGAGGATAAACGTACCTATTAGTAATACTACAAAAGCATTTTTAAGATTGTTTAAATATACGACATTCAATATCACCGACGTTATACGTAAAATTTGCCTGTGTAATTGTCACGAGGATCATAAAAAATACAAAATAATATGCATTTGTCTCAATAAAGTAATTTGTGTATCGTTAAACGGTTTCCTGTCAATTGTTTCTATATTAATTTATGATCTTCATCCTGAAACGTTGCGTAGTTGTGTGCTCACACTGCTCATGAACGACTAATTAAATAAGCGAAAGCAAATCTTGAAAAGTAGTGACAGCTGTAGTACCAAAATCCCCAAAATAAAAAGCTCTGATACAGTTTTGAAGATCAAGTCTCCGAGTTATGTTGTCATGACTGGAAATGATAAGATGAAATTTTACGCCCGCCAGATTTCATCACAGGCAAAATTTGGCATATAGTTAGGTTGATGGACATATTCTCTAACAGATTTCTTTTAATACCAAATTTGGTTATTCATTAATGTGAAAATTCATTACTGAATCTCAATAACATCCAAAGTAGCAAATTCAAAACCGTTTTGTTACAAGTGACTGCACAGATTTGACACCAGATGCCCATCGTCGAACTAATCCAAGCTATTAACCATATGTTGATAGGTAAAATCAAAACTAAAAATTATTGTAACACTGACTGATGGACAAACAGACGAACGGAAACACAAAACCATTCGATTTTCCCACTTAATGGGGGTTTCATACATATTACACAACATCAAACCCGATATTTTCGTGTTGCCTCGTTTATGCATAATTTTTCATATGTAGACAATAGGAACTAAAAAGTAATACCGTGATGTAGTAGTCGCGTCTACCTAATAGCAAATAGCTAAAACACAGAGGGTTAAAGGTTGTTTCTTATTCGACTCAACCAGTCGACTACAAGCTACCAATCTTTTCCCAGCTGGGCCGTACCATTGAAAACAAAGCAAAAGTCGAGCAGCAAGCGTAAGCTTGCTGTTTCTTTTTCTTCGCTAAAATTAGGTCAAGAGTAGGCAGGTGCAATTGTTAATTTGATATATCTTTGTCTTTTCCTGGAACCCAAACAATACATATATTCTTGTTAAGTTTTTAAAAAAATTACTCGTACCACCACGTTTCACTCAGTATCCGAAAAAAGGTGACAGTGTAACGACGTCCTGACGTGTTCGACGCCATTTTTTGTGATTCTTGATCAACATTAGATTAGGGATTTTTCGCATATATTTTGATATCGTTTTCAGATGAAGTACTTATACTTCTAAATTTTTAAAGTGTCGAATAGCGTTATTACTGCTGAAAGGGAATAGCAATGGAAAAATTTCTGGTTCCGTTGTTCTACGTACTTGTTATGGCGATTTCTGCTCCTGTAATGATACAAGGTCGCCCTGCAGGCTCGACAAATGCTACCATCCACATCCTATTCAATCACACTATACTAGGAGTTGTTACTGATACCGC
Source organism: Callyntrura guangdongensis (assembly GCA_027744295.1). Lineage (NCBI taxonomy): Eukaryota > Metazoa > Arthropoda > Collembola > Entomobryomorpha > Paronellidae > Callyntrura > Callyntrura guangdongensis. Next base: position 7,852 of record JAHZNB010000813.1, on the reverse strand, counting down.
TATTCCAAAGTACGTGGCCTCCGTAAGCGGCGAGAGCTCTGGTCTGCCTGTCAAACCAGACAGGATTACATTTTCTGGTGACGATACTACCCGTGCTTCTAGTAGTACGACTGATGGAGAGGAGAGCAGTCTGAACATCCGCGATATCTTATTGTTTTGGTCTCCTCTTTACATGCTAGCCTTGATGGTCTTCGTCATCTGCGTTTTGAAATACACTAGGTAATAACCGTCAATTTATACTTTTTTTTACTTGGCTTGTTCAATGAGGAGTCTCGGTAACAAAAATTCTTCTTTTCTTTGCGTTTGTAGTCGGTTGATATCATCCGTTCAGGAAACACCTATCATATGCATGGACGTTCGAAATGGATCCACAGGGGTATGCTCGTATCCTTTTTGCAACAACAAGTTGATAGACAACAATGCACACCTGCTATACTTTCTAAGGACATTGATGAGCACCCCTCCAGCTAGGAGTTCCGTTACCCGTCCATGCTCCCTGTCTGTGGCCCGTTTCTTCAAGAAAAAACCTGCAACTCCTGACAACATTTTCCCACCAGCCCCGCCTTGTAGTCCTATTCCTGATCTCGAGGCAAGTTGCTCCATCGGGAATATAAATGAAGCTTACGCAACCGTCGGGGACCCACCAGTAGTTGATCACGAGGACACTCTGGATATCGTCGATGATGTACCTTCCCCTGCTGCTAGTATCTGTTCTGAAACAAGCGGCACATCCACGGATTCTGACCTCAAGACTGAAATTCTTTCGGGTATGGAAAACGGGAATGGTATGTTTCGGACACTTGATAACGACCACAATAACAACAAATTCTCCATTACGTGCATGAATCCCTTTGACCCGGAATATGTGTATGCGGCTTTAGCTCCAGATGTACAACCCCCAGCGTACCATATATACGCGGACACCTTTCCCAAGGACGATGACGATACAAAAACTTGTGATTCCGATTCTAACCTATCATCCTCTGATTCTGATGCGATCGAGTCCTGTGCTGTCAACAATTCCACAACACGCCGTGTCAGAGATAAGTCCAACCTACATGTCACCTTCCAAAATGATTCCTTAGTCCAAACCCATTATTACGAATAAAATGGGTAAGTAATTACAGTGATGCCTTCCCCTACTAACAGAAAAATTCTAACGATTTATAGGTGTTACTGATGCTGCTTTCAGCGTTTTGGTTCAGTAATATCGTAATTTATGATGGTAAATTCTTTTTGTAAATTTTGTGTTATATATCTCCCATTTTAAAAACATTGAATTGTAAATAAAAATCTATCTGAAGTGATTAGCATGATTCGAAAACATTCTGGTATCCCTATGTTTTAGAAGCAAATTGCATATATAAAAGCTCTAAAAGTANTTCGAAAACATTCTGGTATCCCTATGTTTTAGAAGCAAATTGCATATATAAAAGCTCTAAAAGTAGAGGACAATTCAAGAACTTTAAAAAAGATACGGACATATGGACAGAGTTGCGTGGAATTTGGATTGCAAGAAAATACAACGAGCACTTTTTTAATTCTGCAAATTGCATAAAAAATATTGTGGCTTATAAGCACTCCTAAATTTCAAATATGTTTTATTTGTAACGGTTACAATGGAAACCACATTTCTATGGAAACCTTATGGAATTTAACATAGGAAAACGGAAGTGAGAGAAGGCAGTGTTGGGAAATCAGACGATTTTACGCTAAAACTAACAAAGTTCCTCTAACGCTAATGATATCACAGGAGTACACTGTAGTGTTGCGCTGATCGGAGGGAATTTCCATTGTAAAAAATAACGTTAAACTGGTACTGAAAATAGACACTGTACCTGTTAGCCTCTCCGTTTCTAATTAGTATATCATTTAATATGTCCCTTAATTCTTCGGTCTCTTAAGACTCCATCCTTAACTATTTATGATTATATTGGAATAGGTAACTATATACATATAACGTCTATTGTTTCTTCAGCTCAGCCAGCTCAGGTAGTTAAAAGAATTTCAGTGGCTTAACTAATGCAATACATATATTGTACTCAAATATTGTGATGATGTGTCATGCCTCTGGGATGGGATTTGCCTAGGACATGGCTCTTTAAGATTTTTTTTAATAAAAAGGATACATTTATGCTACTGTAAACTAGACGAAATTTTGCACCACGACGCCTTTTAAAAAAATCGTCACCAGACATGACATTTTTTTCCTAAAAGCTTTCACTGCAGCACATGTCAGAGAAAGGCGTCAGGAAAAAAAAATTAAAGAAAACAATGTCCACCCTTTTTCAAAATTGGGGTTCACGGCGCCTTTTTGGAAAAAAAAGCGTCACCAGACACATCGCCAAGCGATGGAAAAAGGCGTATGGTAACGCTTTTCCCCCAAAAAGGCGTCGTGAACCATAATTTTGAAAAAGGCGTCCGAACCCCCTGTTGTTGACCTCTGTTGTAACCAACTAAGGTAATACTAGATATAATACGTGCATAAAATGAAAATAAATGTTTCCACATCGTCATCAAACGCATTTTCAATAGCAATTCTTTGCATTACTTTGGCCCGGTTTAATGTGTTTTTATTAATTAAACAATGCATGTAGGATTCGGTAAATATGTCGATATATAATATGAGTTTTAAAATTTATTTTGTTTTTTGCTCAGTTGCTTCATGTCCCCTTTGTTGGCAACAAGGACCATGGGCAGCGGTCCGACAGACCCGTTATTGTTACCGCTATTACTACTATCGTTGCAACGAGGACTGGAAGAACCGTTACTGTTGTTGTTGTGGTAAGAGTTGCCTCCACCACCACAAGCGGATAAAGGTAAGGGAGTGACTGATAGAGACGAGGAGCTGGAGGGACATGCATCGCCGTTACGAAAATCAAAAAATTGTTGTTTAGCACGTTTGATGTAGTTGAAACTTTGACGATCTGTGATGGAGTACACGAGGAGAAAACCGTCCGCCCATTGAAGAGTTTCGGGTGATACTGGCTCACTTGCTGACTGAAAAAAGTAAAAGAATACAAAAAAGTGTTTGGTGAATAAAAATGCCAATATTTTATTTACTTTTCAAACATAATTTGCAGTGTTATTGCATGGGTAAAACTATTACAACACGTTTGCACTAATACAGTCACTCCTATTACCTTGGGACACGTGTCGAGTATTTCAAATATCACAGGTTCTCCGTCTACCATCATTTCATGCTTGTAACGTGTCTCTACAAAACAGATTATTCATTATTCATATTTTAATTTGTTATGAAACGACAACATCTGCAATAACAACATAATTAATGATTACAAGGATGAGAATTGGGTTAGCTTACCAGACTGGTGGTCATACTCTCCAATGTACCTCTTGGTTAGGAAGCGAACTGTGAGCGCTGAAAAAACCATTCAATCCAATTTTTTTTAATTAAATTTTTCGTCAAGTTTTAAAATTATATGAATTTCCTACCACTTTTCCCAACTCCAGGAGCCCCAATAACTGCCACCTTGACTTCCCCAAGGGAGGACTTTTTTCTGCGGATACCCCGTATCCCCGTAGAAGCCATTTTATTTGACATTTTACCCAAAAAGCCACAATTAACAAGTCAATCGTGAAACAAACTCAATTTTATGGCCGTTACGTTTGCTGTTACTGATGCTGCCGTATGCTAACTAGACACAAATGTTCACTAAAAATCCGATATTGGTTATAATTGTCTAGTGGAAATGTTCATCAATAATGCATCAGTCATTTTATTCCTCCTTGTTCGTCTTTTTCACTCCATCACACTGTTGACTGTGTCCCCGGCGGAACGAATACTGAAATTTAAGAAAGCAATCAATAATTTTTTATTTTGTGAGAGAACGTGATTTTCTCAAAGAAAACTGTTAACCTCATCTTGTGTAGTGTCTCCCTCTACTCCCACACCCTAAAATATTTCATCTTTCAGCACTTTTTTTTAACGCACACACCTGAGTAAACAGCCTGACAACACACACTAGGGTAAGTCTGACTCACGTTATTGGCAGCATCATATTCATTAACCTAGTATTTTGCAGTCGAAATATTTTTAGCTTTTATTATCATTACACCGTTTGTGATTTATCTCATCAGCAGTGTTTTTCGTTGTATTTTTCAAGGAACTTATGTTCTTGTTGTCTTGTTGTTGAAGTCGCAGTTCACTGCACAGTGCTAAATGCGCTACTATTACTATCATCATTACTAAGCAAGCAAGATAAGGCAGACGGAAAGAGAGAGAGAGAGTAAAAGTATGCGTGGGGTGTTGCAGGTTTTAAAAGAAGTGGGTCGTCGTGCCGCCGGTGCCATGGTGTGATTTTAAAGTATTATCCTGGGACTTTGGAAACGGACAGGTGTTTAACGCCACCAGTAAATATTGAATTAGGGTAGGGAAGAAATGAAGATTATTCCACTTTTCAATACACATCAAACATATTTTCTGGTCACCAGAGTCTGAATGGGGAAAATGTCTGTACAAACGAAATATTTTTGTGCGAGTGTCTGCCGTTTCCTGGTGGTACGTGTGAGGGACGATAAAATTATTATCATGTTGTCTTTAGTTCTCTAGTCTATACTACTCGCCTCCTCATTACCCAAACAGTTCAATGATAAAAATAAATTGCAGGAGTATAAAATTTCATCATAAATGGGACGCACTTGATAACAGTTTTTGTTTTGACACCATTTCCCTGTGTGTATACATGTGTGTGAACCGTTTTTTTCTTCTGAAAGTATCCTGCATTTTAAGGATTTTTATTGTCGGATCGACGTCCGTCCATTGGTTCGACACGCATTTTATTTGATGATTTTAGGTATTCTCCGTTAAAAACAAAAGAAGGCACTTTTCACATTTTCTTTTCTCAAGCAGTTTTGAAAGGAAGCCAAGAGAAACATGTTGTAGACAGGATAATGGAGGTAAATTATGAGTGGAGGGTTTATGACAAGTCTGAGCGAACGTTCTTGGTAGTGGTAGTAGTGGATCGAGTAACAAGATAATATTTACCAGTAATGCCGATAGTCGCAGTAGTAGTAGTAGCCAGTACGAAAAAATCTGCATGCTTTCTTATTTGCTGTCTATAAATAAAATGCCCAATACCACTACACATCTCATCATCATCATCATATCATAATCTTATCAGCATCATCATCGTCATAATAATTACCATATCATGATCTCGATCATCCTCTCTAAATTCCAACCACCATTAACACACCGCTAGCGCCAGCAATTTTTGACTGGGACAACGAGTTTACACAGGAAATTGACGGAAACTGTTTTGTCCCATCATTCTCAGATGCTCGTCGTGTGCACACGTGGGAACGGGAGGATATGGCGAACGGTGATGGAGTTGCTTATGAAATCACGCCATACATCATAACAACCATAAATACATCTAGTAGAAATTTTTGCAGTACCACCAGCGCATGTTTCATACCTCTAAATGTCTTGAGTGTAAATAATGTATGGGCAGTAAACAAATGTTTGATGTTATTTGGAAGTTTATTCGGAATCGAATGCTGGCTTAATGTGTGATGCATTCATCATTTGAGCACAAGGTTTACCGGAATTTAAAACAGGTTGAACATTGCCTCCGCCTCCACCTTTTCACGGCATTTTTATGAGAAGCGAGAAAAGTTATTCTAATGATAACCCCGACGATTTTTATGAAAGTCAATTATTGTTGGCCTATTTATATCATTGTGTAAATACGTAGCGTAAGTACAAAGAACGGATACCTATTTATTTTGAAACCGACCATTCCGATTCAGCAACAATTTTCATCATCATAATCCTTTCAGTCGTCTAATAATATTTTAATCTCGTCATTTGTTATTTGGTAAAGACAAGAGGCAAAGTGTACATTGTACATAGAAGTGGTGTTAATACATACAACTGCTGGTTTTCTCTCAACGTGACAAGATGAGGAAGCTAAAAGGTGACGGTTATGTGTAGTTTGATAGTGGCGTTAAATTAGGAGGACTAAAGCCATTCAAAAATAAAGAGTGACGGCAGTGGTCGTACACAACAATATTATAGTGGAATAAGAAACACGACTTCATGCACGAATTGTCTATCTGTCAAGAGAATGTAAAAAAGTATTTGATGGAAGCACCGTAGTTTTGTTTAGTTTTTATTGCGTTTATTTGATATTTAAATAGCTACTTGAGTGGAGAAACAAAATGCAAAACTGACAATGAATACGTTCAATATTTTCCAACAACATGCTGCACGATGGGGCATCGAAATGTATAAACAGTTAGTAAACAGTAGTATATCATCTCAGTTAGCCCCAGTAAAATGCACAGCAATTATTGGTGTAATTTTCACAAAAACTTACTACTTCTAGATTATCATGATCTCCATCATCTATAATTAAGTACGCATTTACCAAATACTAGTGCTACTATATGAGCAAAGCATTAAATGTTCTAAAGTCTAATCATAAATTAGTACCTACTTCAAAATAAAGCCTTTTAAAAAGAATAAAACGTAACTATCGTACTTTAGAATTTAGCCAATCAATACGTCAATTTTCGCTATCTTTCACACTTCCGATCACACATCCAGCAACGTTTGGTAAAATTTGGTTGCCGGTTGCCTATTGGAGTCATGAAAATTAATTGCACCTCTCTCAACTTAAATTTCTGCTCATACGTGTCAGTCTTTCTTCCATAAAACCGCTTTCCAAACAAATTTGATAGTAAGGAAGTAAAGTTTATTTGAAAAGTTTACAATAAGGAAACATGGCGTTAAAAGAGTACACACTAAAATAATTTTTTTGAACAAAAAGTTCATTTTCTTCTAAAGTCAAATTCTGATAAATGGATGGTTGTCTTTAGTTCCGTAGATCTCAAAAATTCCCACTTGTTCACGCTTCGGTATATAAAATTTTTAAAGCAATTTTTTTCTATCCCTTTCTTATTATTCTCTTTATGTACGCAGCGTACAGTACGCTCCATATTATAAAGCAATGAACGTCTCCACTTGACTGGTTTTACTAGCAATTAAAATAGGATGGTGTAAATAATTAACCATGATAAAAGTTGGCTCTGGATTTACAACTTTTTTTCAGCGTGCCACCAAGACATCTCAAGAAACTATTTTCTATGAAAAAAACGTAAGTATAACTGCCAATTCTTGTTACAGTTACAGAAGCATGCAACCCCATATCAAAGGTCAGTTTAGTCGTCAAATCTCGTTATTTTTACGACTTTGTCGATAACAGCAAACACAAGAATAAAAGTGTAACGAAAACGAAACGTAGAAAGCAATGTGTTTCCTGCTGCACACATTATTAACTTTGAAGTAAAAAATTGTATGTAACCCTGTAAGCCATAATCATAATAACTAAAACTAATAAAATGGTACATAACCGTAAGTAGGTTGTGTTGCTGCAGGTGTCCGCATGTGTCACATCTTTCATCATCTTGGTAATATGTTGGGCTTGTGCACGACAACGATGACGGCATTTGTACAAATGCGTTTCAATACAAAACCATAAATTAATCATAATCTGGGCAAAAATATGTTTTTTAAAATGCCCAAGAAAATACACATTAAACATTTTCTACTTTTCTACGTGATGCTGTAGCATGTTTTGCTCTTACTACAAATTACCATCCATTGCCACAGTTGTAAATTGGCTTCAGTTTTCTTTCGTTCCACCCTGCGACCCTGCGCTTGCCAGTGTCATGTGAGGACCATCCCTTGTGAGTCGTCGGTATGCACGCACAACAGTTTTTTTTAAAAGTTTAACCGTTCAACAAATGCGGCCTTTTTTACAAAGCTAGCTTGTTATTAGCCTATTTCATTTGAGTTACTTGTGCTGCTTGCTGAGTGATTGAC
>JAHZNB010000812.1:0-35971 GCA_027744295.1 Callyntrura guangdongensis | reverse complement strand
TCTCCGCTATTTAACCTAACCTGATGAAAACTAAGGAAAAGATAAAATGTAAAGAAAGGAATGCCTCTACTGTAACAACACTTATTGAACTACGACTCATCATGTGGTCATTTTCGTACATCGTTTCATTGTTATGATCGGCTACCCAAACTCCCAAAACAAAAACTATACTGCGGTCAACCACACTAATCCTTTTATGTGATTTGAGCTCAACTAATACTAAATACTAACTAGCTAATAACAAAAACAAGTAGTGTCCATGTTTCCCCTCGTCTAAAACAAAGACATTCGATAAAAAATACAAACATATATACAACATACCTCCAAATGTCGCTCCTTCTACCGTCACAGTACTGCAGTTCGTTAATTATTTTTACTTTACTTTCGCGAACATAAAAAATGCCACTGTTTCAACTCCTCTCTCCGTGCACTTTTACAATTACAACAGGCAAAGTAATTGCATTCATGCATGCACTTCGTAAATTCAACACAGCTCAACCTCGTCTAAAATTGATGTAAAAAATAAAAATAAAGTTTTTCACCAGATCACATTTCCCACTTGAAACACAGGAGTAGTTGTAACAAGCACCCACTATAATTATCACCCAGTACAAAACCCACTTACCACCACCACTGTCCCCCTATGTCTTTCTCTCACTCTCTTTACTCTTCTACCTTACGTAACGGGTGAAAAGAAAAATAACCAAACCAACAAGGATGGTGATAATTGATAATGAGGATGATAAGCAGGGGAAATGAGCAGCCACAAGCACCACTACAACAACTGCACGACAACAGTCCAGAGGAAAATAGAGAAGCACTACGGTCATACCGTAGTCACCTCTAATGCGTACAATAATATAGATGAAGAGAGTGAGTCCAATTGAAATAATATTTTAGAAGAAGAAATAATAATAATAATATCGTACGACGATGTAACGCTATTATTTAAACAAAGCACACAAGTCAACAAGACAGGAGCGATGTCAGATCTACCTACATGTTCCTCCTGAAGCTGCTCGAGAACTGAGGGTAAATCGAGAGTATGTGATGTGGTTTGGTTGGTTGTTGTAGCGTCAACTCCTCTCTTGCTCTGTCGCTGAATGGAGTCAACCAGAAAACTAGGCGACGTTTAGCAGAGTTGGAGCTATGAGCTAGAGAAAGAGAGATAGGGAGAGAGAGAGAGAGAAGAGAATTGGTGTGTGTGTGTGAGAGATAGAGAGCTAAAGCCAAAGGGTTAGCCAGTAATAGTAGCGCATATTGACGGTTGGCTTTAATTTAACTACACAATACCCCAAGTGCGAGAGTATTTTGCGATGATTTAATAATAATGAAGCTAGTGGGTGATGACGCTAGCGAAGAACTGAGTACATATGCATGGTACGTGATACAGAGATACACACAAACGGGAGAGTATTTTATATTTAGATTTGTTTGAAGTTAAGTTACCGTGTGTAGTGGTAAAAATATAAAAGATTTTTTTGTGCTTTGAATTTACTTTGTGCTTTGTATATAGCACAGCTTGATAAACTCACTGCTTTTTGCAACGTAGAGAGAGAGAGAGAGAGAGAAGAAAACAGTACTGTTTGCGTGCCTATCCATCCTGTTCAAATAAATTTGTATGTAAATTGTAAACTATTATAGTGCAGTTTGTGAAGTTCTCGACATAGTTATTTAGGTACAGGACGGGGTTACTGGGAGCCGTTTCGTGTAGCGCGTGAAAATATGCATGCAACACAAGTCACACAGGAGAATAGTAAATAAGGAGAGAGGTGGTTGTGTCACATATATAGGCAGATATAAACAATATATAAAGCACGATATAGCACATACAGAGGAATGTGGCACTCTAAAAGCGTCGTCATTAAAAATCAAAGTTTTAAGAGTGTACACCATAAAGATTGTGTAAGTTTCATTCACTCTGCCTCGCCTTTCTTTCCAAATGGAGGATGTCTTTGATATTAGCAAGCAAAACAAAAAAAGACTTATCCGCCACATCATCCTCTCGTAGGTATTTGTCCGTCACCCCATCATCATCATCATCATCAGTAAAGTTATAATACAATATTGTGGCACTCGTCTCTACTAGTCCATCATCATCACTTAAACTTTTGTCATTTTCGTAGCAAATCTCCTGTCTTCTTGTGCTCCTTTTTGCTAACTCAATTCGGCGCGGAGGGGAGGTGCGTTTTTACACAAAGATTTTAATGAGTACACTTTACATAAAACAGCTATAAAAATAAATCTCGTTTAAATAGAAATTTTTGGTAGGTAACCCACAATAAGTTAACAAGTATATTTGCACAAAGAGAGTCAAGAGTACAGCGATGCCAATTTTCACTTTGTCGTCGTGATCACGCATATAATATATCCGATAGCCTCAAATGATAAATTAGGCATTGTATTTATTCTTATTTTTTTAGGTATTACACACACATTAGTAGTACGCCGTTATATAAACATACAGGGTGATTATATGCCTAATTATGCACGGATAAGCATCGTTACGTCCATGATATGTTTACTCATTTTTTGTCTTATACAAAGACATCATCGAACAAACAAGCAAAACAACGCGACAAAGAGTGTACAGAAGGCTGTAACGTATTTTTATATATATATTTTTTTCTTTTGGCTCACGCTTATCAACTGACAAGCGAAAACACTTCATCACTTCACGCTATGACTGCATGGAGGGCAGTAAGAGGGGATCGGATGTATGAATCATTTCAACTCATTTTGCATCTTTCGTTGTGTACATTTTGCTCGCATTATTTGGCACTTTATGAATTACCTTTTTAAATGAACGTCTGTAACGAGTAGAATTAAAAGGCACTCATTTTACAACACCAACAACGGCAACTGTTTTAATGATGAGATGACGTGGTGACCAAGGGTGAATGGAGGAAATTTGGTACACCAAGTAGGTAGTTTAGTCATGTGCCTACTTTTAATCCAAACTGTAAAATACCGAGTTCAGAGGGCTGATAGGATGCTGCTGTAGAGAAACGGACATGCATAATATGAAGCTTGAATTCCTCTTATCTTGCTAAATATGAGTGCATTAGCAGCTCATGTACACAACCCTTTTGGCTTCTGGCATAAAAAACATGTTTTTTTAGTTTAAATTTAAAAATCGTCTTTCCAAACCACGGCAAGCAAAAAGATTGCTACAAACTGCTGTCCTGCTGATGATGTGATGAAGTGATAAACCATGATCAACCTTGCAAAATGGATCATTGAGAAAATATATTAGCCCACCACCACATAAGATTATTGTGGTTGACTGGTTCTGATCTTGTGGTAACTCAGGAAATCAAATATTAGTTGTTAGCAATATCGAAAAAGATTCATTATTTTTTTGTCTTGTTTACATTGACAAATTCAAATATTAAATTAAATATACCAGCAAAAAAATATGTTTGATGTTTAGAGGACTCCAGGAGTACACATACAACTACCACAACTTCAATTGTGTTAATAAATACTTGGACCGACAGTTTGTGACATTTGGCATTATAATAACTGCAAGTTTATTTCATTTCGTGTGTGTAGACCACTTTACAACCAGACAGTTAATGCTTTATAGGTACTTTCTATAATAATCATAAATATTTTATGTGGTAGCGAATTAGGATGATAGGAATATTTAAAAAAGCATGTCGAATAAAATAGAAAATCTTGAACACTTGTTGAGTGGGTATTAATAACTGATTACTGACTACCCTCGTTCCAAACTCGACATCCCCATAAACTCTGTTGAAAACCCATAACATTTTTTAACTTGAACAAAATTCCTAAATAATTTAGCCGATCAATAATGTTTCTTATTCCCACGCCTAGAAATATATTTTACCATGACATTTCAAATCCTTTGCCGTTACTATCACGTGTACAACGACGACGATTATTCAACTACATAAATACAACTGTACATGATGCACTAACACAGGAAACAGTTAACGAATCCATGTGCGTCATCCGAGCCACATAATATCAAGGATTATTTACATTATAAATTATAATGTGCCTGAAAAACACCGTCAACATCTTGACTCTTTTACAAGAAGGATGTTATCAAAAAAATGTGTATTATGTGTCACGTCATTTTGTTGATAGTCATTGGCGTAAGCTTATATGTTACATCCTTCAAAAAATGGATGATGATGTGAACATGACATGACAACCACAATTACGCATATAACAAATTCATTTTCTCTTGGAAAAAACAAACAACTCTTAGAAACTGAAGTAAAGTAGGAAGGCTTTTGTTGTTGGCGAATAATTCAAAGAAAAGAGAGGAGTGGGAGTGGAATGGAAGCTGAGTGAATACGTCAAGGACCAAGTTTTCCCAGTACACTGTATTATTTACATGATCAACAGTAAAATAAACTTAATTACTTTTATAGACGTTTAATGTTGTTTTTATGGTCATTATGTGTGTTATGTTGTTTATTATCTTTAGGCTACGGTAATGGTTGGGGGTGGTGGTAACCCAGAACACAGGAATCAGCATGTCATTAACCATTACCATAAAACATCAATTAGGAATTGGATGTTGGTCCAGAGAATGATGGATTAGGATCCAGCAGTATATGTATATATATGCTGTTCGATTTTCTAACCATGTTAGGTCATGACTCATAACTGTCTTGTCTCAAGGACACACAAATAAGTCAACAATTTTTATTTTAACTAGTTTACAGAATAATCTTTGGTGGTGAAGTAACAACGAATATTGTAATCTAATTACGAACGACGTGACGTGATACTACTTCTTCCTTCATGTCTGAGTGAATGCCATCATGTGTCAAGTAAGTAGGTACAACAAAATAATGATTACTAATTTTTTCTACGGATAGTAACAACAATAAAAATACTCGAAAAAAATAAAATATTCCGTGACACACACATCTTTCAGCTCTTGAATTACAGGTTGATTTTCATGAACTCAATATTATTTAAAGGTGTGTCTATCCACTTTGCTTACGCAGTGTCTGCTCTCTTCTTATTTAACCCCCGCACTAGTACAAAACAACCATCCCGTTTGCCCTATACAACTTACTATCATCATCATCATCTTATGTCTTACGAATACGTAATACGCACATTTGATATATTGCACACGTTTACTATCAATAAGTATGCCGGCATTCCGGAAAGCAGACTTTGCCAACTGTTCCGCTTGTCAACTCAAATGACTTGTGTATAAGTTTACTTTTGATTTAATTATTCCGTCTTGGCGAAAACAAATTAAAAAAATATGCTAACACCAAAACTGACAAGACGAATCTACTTTCCCTTCCTAAACGCATTTTTGTGGAACTCAATTTACTACACAACTTTTTTCCATTTCGTGTGCATTAGGCTACTCTACCAAAACTCGCTTCCAATTATATTTTACACTCCCAAGATGAGAAGCAAATGCTTGAGTTATGTGTATTTAGTTAGATTTACTAAATATAACGTTAAAATTTAATAACAATTAATATACTAACTACTAAAATTTCGTTTCTTTTAATTTCATTCAAGACCGCTAATTCTGTACAGGTCAAAGCACTAATAAGTGCTTCCCTTCTTCGGTTACCCCAATCTGCAGTATTAGTACCTATGATGATCGTGCCTCCTTCGCGTGCCGTGTCATGTCGTAGTAGTAGTTACTCGGGTTCTTATGAATACAGATGTTCTGTATAACGCTTGCTAGGATGAAGATGGTGCCAGCAGTAGAAGTACAAGTATCCCTATTTTTACCTTCGTTTGTGGTCTGCTCTATATTCTCATTCGCAGTAATCGCAGTTCATTTTGGGGTTTTAGCCCAAAGTCTTTCTGATCCGTCCTAGAAGAAAACTGCATGTGAATGATAATGAGGGATAATGTGATGTGACATGATATTGTAGTGATATGTTGTGCTGGAAAACACAAGTGCATTCGCCATTATCACAATACCCCAATAATACTTCATAAAAAACAATAAATAATCTTTTTTCCGTGGCCAAGGTCAATCTGTTTTACATACACGCACAAGAACATGCAACAGTGGTGATACACAAATCCCTCAGTTAACACCAGTGAAAATAATTTTTATTTCGCAGTCCTGCATTCACACATTTATTAAGGTAGCTGAAACGGTGAAATATTGTTCCTGGACTTGTACAAATACCGCCTTCAAGTAACATATAGCTATAGATTATAACTTTCTTTCAACTATTTATTTCCACCCTACTATCGTCTATTTATTTTGTCGCCTGCCTCCTTCACTTCAATTTACTCCCAACACAAAAATAAACATGATTAATTTAATGGCTTCACAACGCATTTTTTTTCACGCGTGGTATGTGTGTGTATCCATCACGCGTTTATAACCGCATTCATAAATTACACTTAAATAGTGCCACTTTCTTGAACATCATCACGCTATCATCACGCCATTATATTGACAAAGGCTCACATTCGCAACAAAACAGTCGATTCAATCAGTTGAAAGTACAGACTACCATTCTTTCTCCGACCCTCCCCCTCCCACTTTTTCACAAGACACGTTGCTGGTTTATGTCAACACGATGACGTGTCTGCCTTTGTGATTCTGTGCACTGCTTCTACAACTCTATACCTTCTTGGTGACTGCTTCCTTTCAACCAAAAACACACACAGACACACACCAGATGAAAAAGACACGACGCACAAGGAAACATTCACGTGTTTAACTTAAAAAAATTAAGCCAAGAAAATAAACCCATCAAACTCATGGACTTTTTCTATCCACCTAAATGTCTTTTGTAATTCCTGCTGTTATATAATAAATGACACTCTAAAAGCTTCATAACTTTAGTTATAGAGAGCCTTTCTCCGTCTTCTCCAACTACGTACACCCTGCACTACTGCGCACCACAATTACACTTTTGTCACGCACGTGCATTTTTATGGACAATGAGATCAAAATCAGAGTAGAGCAGTGACAAGCGAGCAACGTGAGTCAATCCAATCAATTGGTAAAAATTCGCCCTTGGTTTAACATTACAACATCCTTTTTTATTTTTTTATTCTCTCTCTCTCTCTTTGTGTCGTAATTTTGTTTTCTTTTAACTTTAATTAAAATAAAACTACACAAGCACTACAGGCACCCTCCTGCTAATATAGTTTTACCTCAGATTTTCCTCTTCCGCGCCAGCACTAACTCTGTTTGTAGTCGTGTGAAAATTGTACGCAAACAGAAGCGGGGAAAATGAATACTTTGAGCCAAACTCAAATATTATGTATTATATTTGATTACGAAACTGAAACAAGTAGTGCTGTGCTGAGACACGCACACATACAGACAGAGAGAGAATACATAAAAGAAAAGTAATTGTATTTTTTTGTACGCTACCAACTAATTACTTAACTAACCATACACCGTTTGAATTTCCTTTTTTCGTTCATTAGCAACACTTTGTAACATTCAATCTCTACAAAAGCGACAACGATCCGTACTCAACAAGCACAGCCCACAGCGCGCAATATTACGTAAAGTTAAGTTTTAGACAACCGGGGATACGCTTCGCTCTACACTCTTTGTAACATTCAATCTCTACAAAAGCGACAACGATCCGTACTCAACAAGCACAGCCCACAGCGCGCAATATTACGTAAAGTTAAGTTTTAGACAACCGGGATACGCTTCGCTCTACACTATACCACATTACCACTCCGTTTGATACTTTTTTTGTAAAGTATTTAATTTTTTACCTTGTTACGTATTCTTATTTTCTTTCCATTTCCAACAAGAGACAAATACTCCAAACCATCCATCACTACCATTATCATCATCGTCGTCGTGCTCATTTACAATGTGTATGTAATATTTACTTACCTAATGAGCTCATGTTGTGATCATTCGTTATGAATGATTAAAGGCTGGAACTTTATGTCACTAAAAACCCACTTTTATGTATACCATTAAGCTAATAAAATTACAAACCACTAACAAAATTACACACCTTTACATTCAAACCACTTGAAACACGGCTAAAATGCGAGTGTTTTTGTTAACCGTATCATAGATAAACACTTTCACAGAAACAAAATATTTTTGTGAGCTGGTACTTGCGTTGCAAAGCAAAAGATACTATTCCCATCTAGCTGGAAATGTTTCCTTTCAATCACTTTCATGTTTCGTTTCGTTTGCCTTTCATCCTCCTCTCAAATGACGCTTTCAAACAATATTTTGACCTCATTTCTTCACTTAAAATTAACAAACTAATAAAAAAAATAACGGGCAAGATGATTTTGATTTCTGTAAAAAAAATTTGAAATGTGGACATGAATACCTACAGATAGTTTTGGTCAAAACTGAATAGGTACTATATAACATTGAAAAGTATGGTGAAAGGTTCACCATAAATCCATTTTTTTAATAAATCCATGAAATATGTTAAACTTTATGTCAAAATATGCATGCATATCCTGATTCATGCAATAATGTCATTAAACCCAAAATATGCTATTTAGGCAACTAAAACTGTGACTCAAACTTCTTTTTAATGCAAATCTTTCGCATAAGCTCATGGTGATCTTAAAAATTATATGAGATATGCCGTTACATAAAAAGTCGGTTCCTAGTTGCGAGAAATGATAAGTGATGATGATTCTACATACCTTAATACAACAAAAAGTGCAAGGAACCTTCAACTTTTTCCAAACACTATTCTACAGAGAACACGACTACGAACATGCCTATTCATAATACCTGCCTACCAATTGACAATGATCACCTCTCTCAGGGATGAATTAAAACTGATGAAGAATATGTAAGCAAACAAAAAAAGAATACATAAACTCTTCTGCCGTAGCCGCTGTCATAATTAGCCATGTGTATGCGTGCATCATACACGGCAGAAGGAGGAAGGAAAAAATGAGTTGAAAAAACTAAAAATTGTTTGTTTTTTAAGTTAAAACTTGACGTTGGAACAAAAAGTAATGCTAATATTGTGTACCAAGAAGAACATGGATCTCTCTACATGATAAGAATTGACTGGTTGAATGTCTAGGCAGGTCGTTTTCAGTCCATGGCCAGTCGTGAATTTTTGCAAAGTACAAATTTCAGTATATCATATACAAAACAGTATGAAATTTGCTGCTATATTCTTTTCCACCAGGAAAATGCAAAAAAAATATTCGCTGCAACTTGAACCACACAAGATATATTTTTTTTCTACAAAGGAGCGAGCTCAGCTTCATTTCACTAACTACTTTTTTTTTTTAGCTTCCCGTAGTTGTTGATGTTTCAAAATAGACGAAAAATCACACGCTACTCTCCTAATAATATACACTGCCTGCCTGCCTGGTTCAATATTTGTTTTTCTATGCTACTTTGAAATGTAACTACCAAAGAAAAAAAAATCAACACAGAGATGAGATAATTTTGACTTGATTATGAACATTATCATAATTTTTATTACTACATCATAATGTCTACGGAGGAAAAAATATATGGTACGTACAATCATTTAAACAGTTGCGTAATGTAATGACAAAAACAAGACGATGAGGAAAAAAATATTCTTACGATAAAACGGGAAAATTTAGAAGAAGAAAAAAAAACAACGACTTTGTCAGTCACGTACGCCATTTTGTACCACTTTTAAGTTACTGCCTGTAATGCAATTGCAATGCACGCGGACAATGTTGAATGTATAACCACATAGGTAGTTGGTTGTATATCGTCGAGTAAGTGTTTATTTTTTAATACGTATCTGGAACTGACGAGCTTGCAAATTTACATGCACAAATCCACATCGTGCTCACTGACCTCCACCATTGCATTTGTTTCGTTTTTGGTAACATTGATAAACATGCACGCACATAAATGCCAGAGATAGGGGTACCTACTACGTGTATACCGATATAAGCTATCTTTCGTTGTTGGAAACAAAACAAACAAAAGTGTGATGCATAAATCACCCCAGAAACTAAAGGCCACCTTCTATTCCGAATCAGGAATTTACTAAACGCATCGTGTGAGAGTTGAGATGATACACATTATTTTGGACTTTGGACTGTAAAGTGGAACTCCCCGTGGAAACATAGGACGTCAACGTTTAACATTTCTGATTTGGTGTGTGAAAAATGATTATAAAATTGCATCATAATATGAATTTACTTTGCATTCGTTTGAAAATTTTGGTAAGAAATAACCAATGTAAATGCAGTAGAAATAGATAAATAAGATACGATTTACGTCAGTAAGAAAAATATATCAAGGAGGTTTTAATGAGGAAGAAAGAAGAGATGATGCATTTTAACTGCAATCTAAATTGACTGATAATAATTTTCTTGTTTGAACCCTTGACAGCCTGTTAGGTTAGTAATAATTTAACTTGAATTGATTATGTTATAAGGATGAGT
Source organism: Callyntrura guangdongensis (assembly GCA_027744295.1). Lineage (NCBI taxonomy): Eukaryota > Metazoa > Arthropoda > Collembola > Entomobryomorpha > Paronellidae > Callyntrura > Callyntrura guangdongensis. Next base: position 25,588 of record JAHZNB010000812.1, on the reverse strand, counting down.
CCCAACAAAGAAAACAACATGATGTTAAACGAAAAAGGTAGTAGGTGTCGCTCTTTAATAAAACATGCAATGCTTTTAGACTGACGCCGCAGTAACGCTAAAATACGACAGACGAGACAAGACATATTACTTCAATTTGTCATCTCCCCTTTTTGCATGGAATACGGGAAAAGTAGCTCTGGTATCTAGGTCTCACTGCACGTTAATATTACCCCATTTCTACTATCTAGATGCCCCTAGCGTCTCTCTACGCTCTACTATTATGCAAAATAGATTGTGTTGAGATAAATCTAGGTTGTATTCTGAATAAATAGTGCAATGGTAAATGTGTTCGTGTTGCATAAATAAAAGCAGCAGTGACTCTGAATGAATTGCAATAGATCTGGATGTGTCGGAGAATGTTTCAGAAGGAAAACCATTACCTACCACCACCACCGGTGCTGCACTGGAGTTATACTCTTACTCAGCCAGTTCTGGAGATGACAGGGGAATTGGGGACAAGTGAGAATCCGCAAAACGCCGAGTGCAGAACGGAGCTTGCTCGTTTGCAGCTGGTGGGGTTGCAAGCGCAAAGCAGAAACCGCAGATGCGAGGATTCCTTTGGTGTTCTCTTTGCAGACGTAAAAATTAGGATAGTTAAATAAACTAAATTTGTTCACTCTTATAGGTCCTCGTTATTGTCAGGTTTAATAAGAAAAAATGGATATTAATGATGTCGGAGGTAAATAATTGAAGGTATTGTGTTTCGCGGAAAATGCGTAAAAACCTCTCTCGTGTTGTTTTTGTTCCTGTTGATGAGTGGTTTTGTGAAGGTTATCCACATTGCCTAATTTTTAAAGTGGCTTGGTGGATATTTTATGATTACTTGATTTACTAATTAAATTAGTAATATTATTTCACCATGAAAGTCACATGTTGTCTCAACTTTTAACGGCTTCATAATCCATATTAGCATTGGTTTCCCAAAGCGTAAACAATTGAAACCTCTCTTCGTCCTTCCAAAGCTGTGAGCTGGCTAGCACTAGTAAAAACACCAAAATGAAATAATCTTGGCCCTGTTTTCTTTTTTTAAAGCTGAGAGTGGTGCAGGACAGAGAGGGAGAGGCGAGCGAGGGAGAGAGAGGAATGTGACATCATGACATGATCCATTAAAGTTTTGCGTGTGTTGCTCTGTACTAACCAGATTTTTCCAGTGGGTTCTTAGCCTTCATCAAGTGAAATGCGCTCAAATATAATTTAAAAAACCTGCGTAATGGCACTGCTATATACTTGTGACTACTCTCCCAAGCATACATATATAAGACACAAACAATGCCACAAAGAGAATTAATGTGTGAGTTAATGGTACAGAAAAATGTTCACTCGTCATCAACAGATTGCATACTATTATGAAAGTCGCCGTTACTTCACACATCAATCGTTTTGTGGCAGACCATATAGACTTGAAGGTTATCACAGCAAATTTACGAAAAACCTAAACTTTTTTTATTTATCTGGTGCTCTCTCGTATGGTTTGTACAATTTCATTTTCATTCACCAACCAGACAAGTATGACGCTGTTGGGAAGGATATGAGCATCATCATCATCATCAAGTAGTAAAAGAACAGTAAAAACGAAAGTTTTGTCATAAAAATAAAATGTGATTGCTGCTGCTGCTGATTACTCTTCTCGTCTCCTCAACATGTACATAGAGGCTCCCTTACTTGATTTTTGTCTAATCAAACTTTCCTTGCAATTTGTCTTTGAAAATTCTCTCCGAGGATCATCGAGTTTCGAGAGAGAGACGAGGAAGCTTTCAAAATGTTCTTTTCAATGTATATAAACCCCATCGCACAGCAAAGCCAAAGCAATTATCAGAAAAGTTTTGTCCATTCCAAAATTATGGGACATTCCATTCTTCCCACAGATAAATGTTATCAGTAAATCAATAAAAGGACCTAAAATCTTGAGTGCAAATATAGAAGCAGACAGAAAGAAAACGTGCAAAAGTTTACTACTCTACGCTTAAAAAAATACTAAAACCATTCCTATTTTTACGATAACATTTCGCCTCTTTTACAGACGGCGGCTTCTTGAGTGTAGAGTGGGATCTAGAAACGTGTAGAAAATGAAATGTTCAATTACTTTCCGTACATATATCGTCAATGCTATGCTAATCAGTGTTCAAGTTCAAAGAGATGATATTTAAGAAATAAAATCACGTTGTAAACGTAGAAAGATAATTTAATCTTTGCAGCAAATTTAGCAAAAGATCTTCTCGCGGTCATAGTTTAGACGAAGAAAACTGATTACAGGATCAAATCCCACGGTCAGGAGTGTCCTTGAAACAGAAATGGCAAAGTTCATCAATTATCCAAGTCATTTCACTATCACCAGCAGCAGCAGTGGCATCACCAAAAGAAATCAAAGTGAGGGTGGTGTTAACGAACTAAAATCAGACAGTAACCAGAGAGAATAAAATGACTTCTCTTGCAAATTGTCAATTATCGACCAAGCCAAGTGGAAAAACAAAAAATCTAACTGCGATGTCCCCTGCTTGTGTGTGTGTGTGCATATGCAAAGTAAAAAGGTAATAAAATTATAAAATGCCTGCAAAATAATAAAAAATCAATTTCTCTTAACATTAGAATTAACAGCGGGAAGCAGAGCATTATTCTTATCATTTCACACTTAAAACAAGTGGTGTTGGTGTTGATGCTGGGAAAACGAAATGAAATGACATTGTAGTACAAGTGGCATATGTGCTTGTACACGGACGCTTCACTTAAACAGAAAGTATCATTCAAAAAATCTATGCATTTAAAACAGTGAGTGTGTGTGAGTGTGGTTGTGTGTAAATTCGCCTACTTGTTATTATCACCAAATGTATGCACAAACATTCACAAACTTGATGATACTTGAGAGTTGGATTGTTTTCCCTTTCCAAAATCTGAACACGATGTGTGAGTGGATGACATATGCCACTACTTCATTTTGGTTAGATAAAAGCAATCTTCCTCACAAAATCCCTGCCGTTGTGGATGGCATCGTTGAGAATTGAGCCTGTTAAAGGAATCATGAAGCTTACTTAATTAATTACTGCAAATCGGACTTATCCCACACCACGGTACACTCTCGTCCCGTCTACCTTTAACATAGAGAACCACACCAACCAGAAATTTACCGTAGATGAACAATAGTAGTGAATACTACTCAATTCGGGAGATTAAAGTGTAGGAATTTTGAAAAGAAAATTAAATGAGGCTCATGAAACCGTCGTCGTTGTCGAATGACAAAGTAAATAGCATTCAAGTTGGAAAATAGTGCGGATGTTGGTGGCGCGGTGGAGATGGTGGTGGTGACGAGTGACAACGACGACGGCATACAATTTCAACAACACCAGGAGTTTGTGTGGTGTAATATGTGTGCCATGCATATACATTACCACAGTGCATTTCTTCAAGAGAAATTCCAATACGGGATATATAGGCATCTAAATATTATTATCTGTATGTTGCAATTTGTGGAAAGGAGTGATCGAGAGATAAAAATGTGTGCTATAGAACACAAAGGAGTGTGACTAGTGTGAGTAGTAGTACTAGCATTGCCTTGGTTGTGGTTTTGCTCTTTCTCTATCCAAACTTCCAATACAACCACCATCGTCGCCACCAGTTTCGCTTGCCACAGTTCACTGCACTATTCATGATGACGATGAGAATGACATGACTTAACAATGCGATGCAGCAAAAAGCTCTTAAGGATGGGACTCTTGCTGGCTGCGGGTTGGCAATCGTCGAAGAAAGCAAAGTCGCCAAAGTCGGTGGGTATTATTAACCTCGCACAAGGCAAAGTTGCCTCTACACGTTCGCTATTCGCCGTCACAGCATTTCAACAGTCGCCAGCGACGTCGTCATATGTACCGAGTCAGCTTAAAATGAGGGGAAAGGGCGTAAATGTGAATAAATACATTTGCAATAGAAAGAGCAAGAGAGGGAGAGAGGGAGAGAGATGTTGACTGATTACCATGTTATGCGGATACAGTCCTATTAGCTAAGTAGTTAAGTGGCTATAATAGGATTACTTCCAAATGTCATCGTTCGCTGTTATCAGTAGAGCAGTATTGAGCACGGATTACAGCCAAAGTAACAAGGCTATTAATAATAATAACAATACACCATTGCGTCGTTAGAGATGTGTCATAAAATTTAATAAAGGATTCACTGCGCAGACAAAATTATCATGAATGAATGAACATTATCCTGATTCCTCAGCAATGGTTTTGCTGTTGAGTCGACTTTAGTTAGCGCTCATTCATGGTAAAAAAAAACGGAAAATTATAGGGTGACGCGAGTTTTATTGTAACTGGTCAAGACTTTTCCTGCTGGGATAAATTAGGAAAGATAGTAGTAGTGCATAATAGTAACAGTGCAGACAGTTAATAATGAGTAGTGTGTACTTCTATACGCAATCAAGTGAGGAACATGTTATGATGCAGCTGAGTTGTGAGTTATGTCATAATATTTGCACAAAGCTGTTAGTCCTCTCCCACTCTGAATTAAAATGCTAGTGTGTCTGCCCTGCAGCTTGTATCGCGCCAGTGAACAGAGAAACCCAAAGAAAACGCATATAAATAGACGTTTATATTATGTTGTTGTCGGCCAACAACTGACCTACCAGACAAACCAGCCGTTTCTCATTGTGAAGCAATTAGAGCTCATTTGCTAACAATGTTTGCATAGGCGTACATTAGATGACTAATAAAATGTTTTTGAATACGGGGCTACCGTATTTTCTCAGATTAGAGCGAGGTCCGCATTTTCATTGCAGGGGCTATACGAGAGGATAATGCTATTAGGATAAAATAACCATTAATGGAATAGATATGCCACAAAGTAAGATATTATTTTTTGAACAACTGATCTTAAGTATGTTCGCATACAACAGTTATATTTTCCTGTTTAACTAATTAAAAATAATGGTTGAAATAAGTAGTAAACTGCGTGTAGAGCAGAGAAGCATGAAAATTAAGTAAAGCTGTGAGTTATTAGAATTGAGAATATTACAATCTGAAATATTTCCAATTTCGGCACAAGTACAATCAACCAAAATATTTTAATGAGGCTATAAATTTAGAAAATACGGTATGCAGTTCACTTTGTCTGAGAATGGCAGCAGGTTACAAATAATTAAAAATTTATACTAACTTAAAGCACGTTAAGTGTGCGCCTTTTAATTACGCATTAATTTGCAACTAGAGTCAGAATTTTTCACTATTCATTGCCAAACAGACATCATTAACAGCAGACAAACAGGCAAAATCCTCTTTCTTTACGATTATTTACTACCTATAATCCCCCCCACAGTCATCCATCGACGGTAATAAATATATCTGCGCTATAGCAGTGTTTGCGTGAACACCTCTGCTGTTGCTGTACTACTGGCACTACAATAACTTTTTTGTCTGTCCGCTCAGTCCGCTGTATTAGGTTTCCTGCACGTTGTCATTAGTACCGGATTCGCTAGTCTCTCCAGACTCACTTTTGAATATGAATGAATCTTGAACAACTACTACTGCGAAGCGAGTGTATATTATACATTTTTTTGTTCACATTTTATTACTTATATGGAAAAGACCTTTGGAGAAAAACAAAAGTTGTTGAGATCAACAGCAGACGCGCACAAAAAAACCACTCCCCTTCTTCTTCAAACTTTGTTTGGCAGAAGGATGAGTTGTTGTTGTAGAAAATAGAAGCAAAATTAGAAATTCTTAACACATATCATGTCCCAGTGGACTTGACGACAAAATACACAAAGTTTTGCTTCTTCAACTGTTTTTTGTCAATACACGCTGCTGCTCTCAGGACAATCAAACAAAACTAGTTGACTTTTATCATTTCAACGTATGAAAACAAAGAAGCATTTTATATGACGTCCACATTAATCTTTCCATTATATGTTTCGAATGCGCGTGAAGGTTTCATTAATCAAGGTAGTGCCTGTTGGCCATGGAACTAGCAAAGATGATATAAAAAAAAGAGTTTCCTACTCTCTGGAGAGTCGTTCACACAACACATGGAAAATTTTTTGATGGTGGTGCTTTTTTTATCTATTTTTTTATCGGTGTGTGGTACACTCGTAAAAAATAAAGAAGCTCCATGTGTACAAAAATTATAATGCATTTTTTTCATTCACACAGATTATCTTTTATTTATAGCTTGTCAGTTGGTGGTGGTGGCAGCGGAATGTCCTGTGTTGAACACAGTAGTCACGTACAACTAAAGATTCAATCACTCACATGGGAAAAATCTGCATAAAGCAATAAAGGTGTACTATTATTTTGCATACTTTAAATATACCTGTCCAATGAAGACGTTATCTAATATTTATTAATGGAAATGTCCCCTAAACAACGTACGCGGTGATAGCATCAAAAGGAAGGAGAGCAGCAGCACAGCAAATTTTTTATAGGTATTCATAGTACAAACCTGCCCACATTATGTATAACTGCAGTCCGACCTGGGATTTACCTTGAGTTACAATTGCTAATCTGCAGTATTAAATTGGTAGTGGGGTTTGGTAACACGATGATGACAGGGAAGTCCTGTGATGATAATTCTATGATTTTCATTTTGTCAACCTTGCAGTATGTTCTGGTAATACCAATAAGCTCACTTCAAAAGTGGGGATAACAATGTAGCTTTAAACCTTGAATTGAAAGGGTGCCATGCGGTCTTGTTCAAATTAGTAAGCATCAAATGGTATGCAATGACAAGAGTCAAAATGTTTTCACTGCCCCTGTTCTACTGGGGGCTGATCAATTTCCCTTAAAAATCAATATGATACATATTCCATGTTTATAAGAATACACGTGTGTAAGGAGGAACCTTCTCGTCACAAAACAAAAACAGACGTACAAATGCTATGATTACTTATGTAAGTAAATGCCATCATCTACGTAATAATCCGCCTTATGAATTCCGAATAATTCCTCTTTACGTTTTGCGCTTTGCAAAAAGCTTGCCAGATCGAGAAAAATTGAGGGAAATGGGAAGCGAGGATTAGAATTACTCGACAACCACGTCAGCAAAGAGGAGGGTCAGCACAGTAATTTAACACGTAAACTACAACGAGCGTCCTACTTTGAAAGCCATGGAAAAGTTTTGTTTCTTTTGTTAAAACCTTTTAATTAAAGTGGATAAACCCTGAAAATCCGTTCTTAGAAGAAGAGAACACACAACAACAGCATGAAACTATAATGGGATGAGACAAATCTCTTCAGAGAATCTTCTAAACAGCTTATACCAAAGTATAAACGGTATTATTACACAGCAAACTGCTGCTACCTTGATGAAATTACACACCATCGCAGTGCTACCACCACCCCAGCAATGAAACCTCATCCAGCTTTCCATTATCCGAGAAAGGAAAGACAGCAGGACTACAGGATAAATGGCACCATATAAAGCTGTGCTAGTACGTGATATGCAACAAGAAAAGGCGAATAAAATGTTTTTTTTGTGTTACATGTAGTAATAAGCCGCATTTATTTCCCATTTCTGCTGATACGTTTATGTCATGGCTGGCCATATACTTTGTGTACACTATTGCTGACGACGACGCTAACATCTCGACCAGTACCCACGTACATTTTTAGTATCGAAAAAGTACTTCGATACCAGAGAGCTTGAGGCGCACTTTTCACTACCTAAATAACACGTTGTCTGAGAAGTATTTCTCTGTTGTACATTTATTTTCTCTCAATTTTCTGGTTTACTTAGCAACTTTGCATTACTTTCCCCTCCCCTCTGGACGGATAATAATAATAGTAACTTGCTTGCTACCGACTCCTGACTGGAAGCGGATGCCATAAAAATATCCGTTTCTCTTTTGCTCTTTTTCTGTCGATCACGCGTCTACTTTCACAGTGTCTCCTAAAAACTGTATCTTTTGTGTGCCAAGATCTGCAAGTAAAATGCCTGTACTCTTCATCATCCCATCTGATATATTAAACAAATAGGAGAAGGATAATGTGTGTATTGTGTGGTATTCTCCATTCCCACTTTTCATCCGGATAAAGCAGAAAAGGTTTTTGTATTGCGGATAGCAAGACAAAAAATTGACTTGTTTTTCCCTGCCTTTTAACTTTCGTAGTTCTTGACACTCGCACAATACTATGCACTTTGCTCGTCGTTGAGTTCCCTGTACTTCTTTGTTGTTGTTGTTTTGTCTTGTCAAAAACAAGTAAAAACAAGATTTTTTTAAGTGGATGTCAGTCGCGTTGATGTGGATAATACTCCTAAATAAACAGTTGTAATTACCCGCATAGTACAACTCCAATCATGGTAGCAACACACGAGTTCTCGTAATCACTTTTCTTTCTGAGAAAAGTTGATTTTATCTTGTAACCTTTCAGCTTGTGGCTTGTAACTTGGTTATCAACATGATGGAATAAGGTGGAATGGGAGCGGAAACTCGGATTGATTTTCGTCTGTCTACAAAAATAAAACCGCCTTTCTACTCGCATCAAATCTCATAACAGCATTGCTTTAAGCTAGACGAGAAGGTGCCTTTCATCCAATTTTCATCCTTGATACACGCAAATCGAATCGTATTACAGTTACGATCCCTTGGAAAAAATAATAACGAAGAAACAGGATCCTGCTCGTGGCATATGTCGCAAGGAATAATTTCATGCGCAACAATTCCTCTCTACCAAGTCAAGTGGGTAAATTGCTTTTTTGCCCTTTTTCACCGCCGATCCAGATTTGCCTACATTTCACAACATGTAACATGAGTCACCACAACCGTCATCATCATTATCCACGAAGGAGAAATGATAAACCGGAGAAAAGTGATGTAAGCTGTAGATGTAATGATAATGATTTCGAGTATAATATTTATATGGAAAACATGAAAATAACATTAAAAAAAGAAACTTTATCTTCCATGTAAACCACTTTTTTTCTCTCCCCACCCCCTCTCTTCACGCCCGTTTACTTCCGTTTCCTCCATTTTCTTTCTCAGCTTCTCAGCTATGTACGTACGTCCCACGTCCTTCAAACCAGAGAAAGGAGATTTCCTGTAATGATACTCTAACACCACCACTAATCAGAAACACTGTGTTGCTGCTCGCCACGCACACTCTATATCCCCCAATCCAATTCTATAGGATTTTCATAATAGCAGAAGTGGACCACTAGTGAAAATCACCATCTATTTACATAAAGACAGGAAGCCCTACCGGACAGACATCGACCCGCTAAAACAACACCGACCACTATGCAATTTTGTACAATGCAGTTTTGTGAAGGCCGCTTTGTGAACGAACATTTTGTACAAAGACATACATTTTTTATCTCGTAATGCAAACATAGGAGACAGCCGGAAAGTGAAACGGGCAGTACGTGTAGAAGGTCAGAAGGAGAAAATGGGATGGTCTCTTATCCTGTCACTACTTCCCGTACAAAAATTTCCAAGGGCTTCATCCCTTTCTCTACAAATCATGATATAAATTCACGGTTTATTATCTAAGTAATAAAATTATGTGTTCCATACAAATATAAACTTCATCCTTCCTCTTTCCCAAAATTTACAATCGCAATTGACGTGCTGTCTTTCTAGCCTATGTACCGCCAACAACCCATGCATTTGTATCACTCGACTGACTGACTGCTCGAAATCCGACTCTACATGCTGCACACACACACAACACGGACTACGAACCATGCAGCGCGGCATGCTATAAAAACTGTGAATTCCACTTCGCAACATTATTTCCTGTACACGCTTGTGAGTGTATCAAGAATGGCGTCTTTCCCTCAAGCAGAACAAAAGACCGAGAGAAGAAAACAAGTGCAGCCCTCGCAGCATTGCTCAAACAGAGTTGGCGAAAAAAGGACATTCTTCTATGGACCACTTGTCCTTGTAGAAACCCATTTATTAAAGACTCTCGCTACAATGACGTACCTACACACATGAAAAAAACCCTAGCTTGTACCTAAAATGTGTGTGCACTCATGTTACATTTGGTCGGCAATGAAAAAAATGGTTTTGTCTAGACCACACCAAAATGGAGAAAAAAGGGAGAGAAAAAATGAAAAAAAAGTTGGGAATTGGTATGTGGATTATGTGCGACGTGTTGTAACTTGGCGTAACTTTGTAAAAAAAAGTGCAATTGCGAAGCGCAACTAGCGCAAGAGGGGAGAGAGAGAGAGAGAGAGTAGGAGTAGCATTTGTACAAAATAATGTAACATCTTGGTTGCTCTTGACGAAAATCAATACTTTATTTCCCGTTTTTATCTGTTGTCCCTGTCTGTCCCTCTCTATATATACATATATACATATTATTTCCTGTTCTACTTTAATTCCAACAGTAAGTTACAAAAACAAACAATTCCTGGTAGTCAGCATCATCATATTCATGGTGTATTGTGTTTTGTGTTTGAGTGTGTACATGTGCGTCTTTGTTTTTTTGTGTGGGCACACATCCTGCATAAAATATACGGGCATCGCTGTACTCTCCTCTCTCGGTAAAAAATGAATTAGTCTGCCAGCTAGAAAGCGTCTTTAATAATGGAGGATGCAATAATGGTAATCCACACATACACACGCGCCAAACAGAGAGGCGAGTTTGCTTTGTTTTTTTCTCTCTTGTGTGGGGATGGTTACAGAGTAAATTCAAACAAATAGTCCAGTATTCTGTGAGCTCTGTAAACGATACCTCTGAGCCTCATTAAAAATACGGCTCTACCTTCCGTTCGTCTAGCACGCCTCTCTCCCTGTAGACCACTGCTGCACAAACATCTTTCCCAAAAAATACTCTGATGATGACGATGATGATGACGATGATGAAGCAGTAACGTAACGTGGAACAGTTTACTTTTTCGCTTGGTTTCACACCAGTAATGATTTTAATTTTCTACACTGCTGCTGGTACCACTATTACGTATTCTGGAGAGTGGACGTGGACAAGCTAACTACGCTTGACAACGAAAAAAGAAAATGTCTGTTCGTCGTCGTCGTCGTTACTTGTTTGTTTGTTTGTTGATTGGGCAATGTTATTGTACAAGTGCTGCGTTTTATTCCTTTTTATTTTACATAATGTCTAGTGGTAATGGTAATAAAAGTGCCTTTTTATGTTATGTTGTATGTCTGTTTGAAAATGACATGACAATGAGTTAGTATGGTACGTAATACGTAGTATCTCTAGAATAAGTAGTATTTAACTAGCAAAAAAAAGTCTGCCCGCAGAGAAACTGGTGGAAACGCGGAGTAAGCATACGAAGACGAGAGAGGCTTTTTTTCGCTTTTTAAAAACCAATAAAACCTATAAACCAGCCATTAAAAAGTCCCAGAAAACATTCTTCCACAAAAGAGAACGAGAACGACGCAGTTACGTCCGATGGTGGCCTGTTTGGTAACAAGCAAAATGACAAAATAAAATGAAGGGGAAAAAAATCTCCACCAGCCACTAACTGTAGAGTAGTTCCAAAGCCAAACAAAACAGTTAAGCCCCAGCAACGAGAGTAACTCTAAACGTTACAATTACACGAGAGACGAGACGAGAGAGTAAACAGAACAATTGTTATCAGGTCATAAGGAGTGTCGTCGTGATGATAGGGATGATGGTAACTGGTAAGCAACTAGTACAATGACAATTGATGACGTCAAATCAAGAAAAAAGGCTTCCATCTCTTCTTTGGCTTGCTGGCTTCTTATTCAAGTACACCAAAAAGTACAAGAAATGGCATCATTTTAGGGAATAGTTACCCCGTGTAATAATAATAAGTAGTAATAATATTTTACAGTAATAGAAGGAAATAATGGTCCCAGCTATAACTGTTACTATTTACTACGCAGTCAACTTGAACAATGAATGCACGCATGGAACACGACCACAAGTTATCTGCTGATGAAGGATGGTTCTTCTTCTTTTCATCCACACAGCAATAAATGCTGTCGTCAGCGCAGTATCTTAATAGCACGCTAGATTAGTCAGAGAGATTTTTCACATTGATCAACTTATGTATCATCATCATCATCATCATCATGATACGTAATTAAATAAACTGCCTGAACGTGAACATTCATAATAATGTCCGCTGGCATAAAAATGTATACCCAAAATCGCATTTTTTGTCGCCTTAATTGCGGTGTCACCAAAATAAGATGGATATGGGAAAACACGAAAAAGTCATCAATTAATTCCTTACATTCGCTCGTAACCATTTTTATTGGTATGCACAAAAATTTGTTGTTGTGGAGGAGTTTTTGTACCTTGTGTGTATATTTTGGACTTGTAATTGACATTAGAGAGTAAATGGTCGCTAAAAAGTTGTACCTTGAAAAACTACCAAAATAATAATAACGTGTCAAAAGCTGCCTATTCAAAGTCACGCACGCAAATGCCGCAATACAAAATTGAGTAAAATCCCGTAGAAATTTTACTATGAGTAAAAAAAGTGGACAAGTCAAACACTTTACTTTTTAGGTAGACTAAATACACGCATGATGATTACCAGCAGCATCATATTATTTGTATACCAAAGCAATAAAAAAATATGTCTGCATTATTAATAAGAACAATACTGGATGTTTCAATTAAATACAGAAAAAAAAACTTTCGCGTTTACCTTCCGTGGACGAATAGCTGCTAAAATTCTTTTTATCTTCCTTTTATCGCTAAAGCTGCTGCTGCTGCTGGGACGGCCACTACCAGAAGTCGCACAAGTAGCAAAAATCTCTAGGTACGTTTAATATGCCACCGTGCATGTATCATGCAGCAAGAAGTTGTCCTTCGGAAGTTGTCTTCTCTCTGCGCTCTGCTCAGAGATGTTTATTTATACAAATCTAGAGATACGGAGAGAGAGAGAAAAAAAAATGACTAGATAAAAAAAGGAATAAGCAAATTAGACATGTTTTATTCACACATAATTCCACTTCCACAATGATTGCCCTGACGGTTGACGCTACAATGATTACATTACATAGCGTCATTTTTTCTCAACTGTTTAGGTACTAGTTAACTGGTATTGTGCAAAGAAGAGCTACAACTTTGTTGACTATTGGGGATTGGGGTACTGGTAAGTAATAGCATAACAAGCAGCAATGTACCCAACAAAGGGGATAATGAAAACGATTGCTACCTACAAACAATAAACATTATATATTCTCTTTATCTATTTAGTCTATGCTAAGAAGGAAATCTCAATTATTTGTCGACTTCCCGCTACAAATCGCATTACCAGTTACCTAAGAGATTGGTTACGCGGTAGACGAGGGAGAGAAGGAGAGAGGAAAGAGAGATACTTTTTGGCATCCTGAAAAATTATTGTTAGATTTGACGTGTAGTTTTAGGAATGGTTGAGTAGAAAATTTTGAAATCATCTAGATACTTCCAGGATGCGTGTTATTTTACCCAAAAAATTGAATGCTTCCAGACATACGTCTCTAGAAGGTGGTGGTGGGAATGGTGGAAGTAATGATCTGTGGTTCGCACAAAATCAATCTGTGTGCTCTGACAAGGAAGGAGAAAAGAAGCACTCAAAAAGCGTCTCCAATTCTCCAAACCACTCGTCGTCGTCGAATTGCGAAGACGTAATAATAATATGACCATGGGCGAGTTGGGTTATTTTTAGGAACCTGATTGTACAAGTTACCACGGTGTTGAGAGTTGTGAGTACCTCCTTAAAACGAAGACGACGATGATGGCACCGCTGAATAACAAGATTTTCAACATTTCCAGTGATGGAAGGGAAGTGGTTCTTATTTGGGTTTAGGGCTAGATAGCCGAGCCACTACGCTACAATTTTTCTAAAGAGGAATAATTTGATTGAGCAGCGCATATGTATCGATGATGACATCGTGGCAGAAATTGAACACGTTATATTTTGAGTGAAAAGAGAGAGAATCTTTGAACCGTGTTATTACATTTCCCTCTTTACCAAAGAAAGCTCAAAGCTATTCTTTATGTAACTTTTCATTCTTGTCGACAACCAGCGAGGCAACCAGAGATCGTGTGTTACAATTACCCCATAACATACTACAAACATATAATATGTTACATATTGCATATCTTGTATTATTATTAATATTATATTATGTGATATTAAAAATAATAATATTGCATGTACAAATATGATTGTAATTTTGAAAGAACACTTAGGGGCACCATTTTGTATGTTTCGTTAACGATTGTATCCTTGTGCGCGTCTACTATTAAATAACGCTGCTTGATTGAGTTTCTATTTCGCTCTGATAGCATAAGTTACATCTTGTCACAGAAATGGATGACTTCATGAGAACCAAATGTAAATGAACTTTGAGCGTAGATGGCCGAGAACGTGATGCAAGAGAGGAAGTGAGAGTGAGTGAAGAATGAGCAAAGGAAAAATATATTATACACAAGTAGGGATTCAGTTCACAAAAGCAACCAAAATGCTCACGTTACCCCAACAATGTTTTCTTTTGGTAGAGTGGTGGTAGGTAACTTTCCTTAACACGAGAATGGCGTAACGAAGTGTGTAGTTTTAAGAGTATAAAAGTAATGACATTGTTTCTAGCCAACTCTCCTCACCATTCTTTACCGGAATTACCATATTTGATCAACTTGGCTTGTCTGTCTCGAATCGTCACCATTAAATGACGGTATTGAATGAAAGGAAGTGACTATTAATTAAAAACTAATTACCTACGTATAGTGTAATTGGCAAAGTTTTTTTTCGCCGTACCACCGCTGGGAATAAAAGATAATGAAAAAGAAGTAAAAAAATGTAACTTCCACGGAACCAGAGAACAGGACAATGTTTTATGTTACGAGCTGCTATATAAGTAGTATAAAAGTAGGAATTGCAAACTATGCATAAATTTTTCTTCTTCAAGTTTGCATATTACATTACTCTACTTCTACTGCCTTGTATGGAGATGTGTGGATTCCTTTTACATTTTTATTAACGGACGAGTGCCAACGAATACGCACGGGGTCCCCTTTCTACTAATTCCATTTTGTTGGGTAATAATGTGGATAAACGAATCCTGAGGCTACATTAAATTCCCTGGAATGTGAGTCACTGCTCAGTAGTAGTAGTAGTAGTAGTGAACACTCTCGAAGAAAAACAGTTTTGGCTTCTTTCTATGAAAAACAAGAACTGCGCTAAAAGTACCCAAAAGTGGAGCGAATTGTAACGCGTAATTAGAAAACAAGTACTTGGTAGGCAGAAGTAAATGATTGCTAAAAATGTTTACATTCGACGACGTTATTGTACTTGGTCAACCAAAAAGTGCTTCGTGTTCAAAAAAGGAGCAAGCAACAGTAGCAAAAAAAATTTTGTGCGTCGTCAGTCAATGTGGTAATAAAGTACCTACTTAATAATTATAGTTGTCGCTCAAGTCAAAATATTTTTATTCTCTCTTGTTAAAAACCTTGCCAGGCCTAAAGATAAATTTAAACTGTATACAACTGTTTGCAGCAAGAGGCAGGGATGATGATGGAGACACAAATTTTACTGTGTGTTTATTTTTGTATCTCTGCATGTCCGGTTCATTACTCTGTCATCGTCATTATACCATTTTAATCCAATTAATCCCATTAAATCGTCATCATTACAGACATGCAGAGAGAGAAGAAGAGCGAGAGAAGTTTTTTTAGCGGTATATAAATAATATTACAAATTATGAATCGAATTTCGAGTAAATATATGCAAACTGTCTTGCTCCTCATTATGAAAGTTTTAATGACGTAATATTTTTTATAAAAAATGTTTCGCTTTGTGTCTATCATTACGTCGTTGAGAAACATGCCGAAGATTAGAAAAAAGTGTAAACTGTGAAATTAAGGGGAAAAGAGCAGAAAGTTGAAATCATACCAACAGTCACGAATCAAGAATTCTCTGCGTTCAATCTCACAGTTTATTGTGCAACGTGCAACCTACTTACAGGCAGGCTAAGTGATTTTCTGATGATGGTGATGGTAATGATGATGATTATGATGACGATGGTGATATGATAACTAATGGGTCATTCATACAGAATACTTATAATAAGCAATTCGACCTGTGTGATCCGACTAAAACTGGATATTTCAGCAGTTAACAATAACACTACTCGTTGGGTGTTATGACATGATAACGTGCTATTTCATTTTGGCGAAAACAGCAAAGTGAGCAAAATGCCTGTCACTACTCCCGTTCTCGATCAAGTACATCAAGAAAGCGAGAGAGAGAGAGAGAGAGATAACTTTGGGAAAGTTTTTTTATAACAAACGGTGATAGCAGCGGCAGCAGCTGTAAAAATCAATCACGTTTTCTAGCATCAACCTTCAACATAAGTACGATACACATCTGTCCGTCTCATTCAGGGTGAGTTATTTTCGACAAAAGTATGTGCGATTGAACACAAAGACCAGATGGACAGACAAACAGAACATGTAGAGGAAATAAGTATGGCATTTGAACGATTATTTGGTGTACTGCAACAACACTTCCATAAATCCTTCATCAACTCATAGTCTATTTGTTCAGCCTATCAACAACTAACTGGAACTGGAAAAGTTTGCCTTCTTTTGTGCGGGTGCGCTCCGGAAAATCTCTTGAATTTCTTCATCGCACTTTCTGTAAATCCCTACCAATCCTGATTGCTGTACCGGGGAGATACTAACAAAATGCAGGGAATCCCGTTACCGCGAATTCGGGAAGATGTTCCAACCATGTAGACACATCCTCTCGTAATCGCAATCATTATCGTCGTATAACACACTCACAGCAATTACAATAAATTAACGTCTGCTGATGTTGCTGCTGTCGAGTTTACCCTGCCACCACCGCCAACACACATCGCAGGCGTACTTGTTCTCATTATTATCATCACCATACAAGAAAAAATATATAAAAATATATAAAGTGACAATAGCACCACTCCACATTGACGATTTTATGTAAATTTATTTACTTTATATATTCTACGCCTGCAAATTCTTACAAATTGGAACGTAACGTGGAGTCGCAAAAATTTCGATCACGTCTGCGGGTTCATGAAATCCGGATATTTGAACAAAAAATACATTTTTTATCATGTTTACCACAAATATAATTATGAACCGAAAAGAAATTAACATTTGATTATTTTATCATTTGATGAAATTCATGATTGATTTGGTTTCCTTGAAAAAATTATCTCCATCCAACAATGACAATGAATAAAACTCCCGAGTTTTTAATTTTCTGGACTCGAGAATGTTTGAACATGGCATAATTTTAAGTTTACATTCTGTAGGAATTTGCAGGTCCGTCTTTATCTATTGATAGAATTGGAATTTGGTTTTGTACGACAACAGCAACATCTTCATCCTCGTCTTCGGTAATAATGAGTGGGCACATATCACCCGCCTGATACAGTTTTAAGACACTTTTTACCAAACCCGATTCCGATTTCTACGACACAAATTGCTGCGATTAAATCGACGAACATCGAAAAGCTACCTAAATTACAGTTGCCAACGAAATGCCAATGATACGCTACCACTGTACAACAACACCACACAATAATATGCACTCCTGGGGTGTTGTCTTCGTCCGCGTCCCTAGTGTATAATATTGATCCACTCGCCGGAATATAAAAAAATGTCTTGTGTATTTTCGAACAGCAGTGGCAACACAACATCCCACAAAAGCAAATTCTTTTTTTTACATGCATCGCATGATCTTCATCTGTCCATTTTTTGTGCTCTTTCTTGAACTGATCTTATCTTTATTAGTTTCGAGCGTAGAGAAAAAAAAAGAAATCAACAACTTGAATACATAATCGGATAATGGAGTGCTCAAGTTTAATTTGACTTTTGCTAATTCTACCACGTTGTCGTAGTATTAACACTAGCATGGCGTGTCTTTACCAATCACGTTCCTATCATCCGCAACTTTCATGCATGGGCTCTATCATCATCATTTAATATTTGGCATACACACACACACACACATACATACAACAGTGGTATTAAATCTATCGCCCCTCATGTGCATTAAATCTACGAAAGCTTTTTTTCCCCTTTTTCACAATTTATCAGCACGTCACGTTGTTTCCCTAGCCAAAGCTAAAAATTAAAGGTACACTGGAAAGGTTTTGTTTCGCATTCTTTAGCTTTCAATGAACTGAAAGTTAGATAAACTTAACAAAACAAACAACCGCGTGTAACAACGTTACATGCCATGTATGCATTTGCACAAACAATGGTTTTTCCCAATGTTCACTTATCTTACAAGACATACCATCCTGAGTACTATCCTTATCCTCTTTGTATTTATTCCTGTTCTACTTTCAAATATACAACGCATTCAATACGGAAAGATGAAAACAAAGTCGTTTTTTCAACTCGAGAGAGAGAGAGAGAAATAGAAGAGAAACTGGTCTCATTCTTTGGAACGTCGTATGATCACCATTTACTACTACAAAACGACTAAACTTCTACCACCACTGCTGTTGTACCCACTTGACTAATAAATCGTGTTCTATAAATATAACAGTTACACAATAACATACCTTGATAGATATATACATACCCACCAGAGAAGAAAAATGTGTTATCATCTTGTTGCCATGTTTGATTGTTACATTTGTAACTTTACAGAGAAGGAAAGACAAGGAGCAAAAACAGCAACGTAAAAGCCACAACGTGAAAGTAATAAAGCTTGAAGAGCAGAAAGGAAAAAAAATGTGCAAAAATGAAAAGGGAGTGAAAAGAGTAGTAGGGATACTATCAAGAAACCGTGAACCACGCCACGCTTGAGCGCAGCGCAGGAGGAGCACGACACGACTCACAAAGGGAGGTGGGCACATACATTATATAGATAAAGTTATGGCGTTACAAACTCAAACTCGCCGTGCATTCCAATGGTTTATTTCATCTTGAGATTTTTTTTTACTTTTGACGCTGGCAATGCTGTTTGCTGATTATGAAAACATATATGGTACGTTTGAAGTTTGTAGTTGTTAAAGGGGAAAAGATGCAGCAACCGTGGCAATAATAATATAAAACCAGTGACTACTGGATGAGGTTGAGCGGTCGGCTGTGGAAGATTCTGAACCACCTCGGCACATGAACTTAAATTCTACTACATGTAGTACACATACACACAAAGGAATGTAACTTTTGCAGTGAAGCAGTTGAGTCACCAAGTAGTCTACTACTACTACTACTGAGCTGTTACAAATTGGTATTGTCGTCAACCATATGCATACATGTAGTTAAAGTTATAACAATAATAATAATGCATGTCGTAAAAATGTCACCCCTAAGTTTTTCCCCTGTGGCTGCGATATCCTGATGATGATGATACTACTGCAATGTTTAAAAGTATAGGTAGTTCAAAATTCCTCGAAAATATATAGGGACACCTACACGGGCAACTGCTAATAAAGCTTGACCTTTGGTTGTTTCTATCTGATCAGCAACAGTGGTGGAGTGGCTGTTTTAATAACCTTTACATTAATTTTAAACCATTTTTTTCTCTCCTTCGAGTGTCACCCGAATGGTCAGTTAGAGTAACAGCAACCAAACAGCTTTTGTACGATGGGCGCTAATAATGTTATTTAGAAGAGTTAGTTAATGGAGTAGTTGGAACAGTCCAACATTAGTATACATTGGGGAACCGCTACATACTGGCGTATAGTATACTCTATACAAAAAAGTCATAGTAAATATTATAAAAGGTTGGCGCGTAGTAAGCTTCCTGCCAAGTATGTGCATTAGGCTGGATTGTATGACACACACACAGATTCCAGATCCAGACGATAATTTATTTAATTTGATTACAAACACCATACAGTCCAAGTTTCCATGCAGAGTGGAATGCCACTCACTAGAAATACTAGAGCGCCACCATCCCACCGCACCCCCAAAATGATGCCAAACGTTTTCACAGACAAAGAATTTTTTTTATTTTATTTTTATAATAAAACTATGGTTGACACATGGTGGTGTTGCGTTGGTGTGACATACGATCCCGATCCCATCATCATAAACCTCTCTTTCAACTCGTTTAGTTACACACAGAGCCGCGCCGTTTTATGAAATACATGTAATCCTTTAGATCCTAGTAAATAAAAATGAAAAAGACTGCATAATTTTTTTCTCTCTCGCTTATCAAGCATTTTTTCCCCGTCAACAAAACTAACCAACCAGTTTGTCGTAAAAGGATATCGCGCATTTTATTAATAGGACCTTTTTTGCCAAAAACTGTGAGAAAAATCGGACTTGAATTGCTCTTTGTTCTCTTTGGATTTAATATAGAAAGCGTATAATAAAAATGGCGAAAATGCAATAAACGTTTAATATGCAGTTTGAATTTGACGTATTAGCACAAATGCAGCAGCAGAGCAACAACAACAACAACAACAGCTATCTCTCGGCGAGATCTTTAGCGATTTCTGAGATCATCTCGTCTTTGCCATCTCCAAACCAATCTCCCATGCATGCATGCTACGATGATCACACGGATCACCAGAGTCAGTTGTTGTTTTTTTACCAGAGAGTCCATAACTTTTATCAAAAGCGACAATGATAGAGTAACAACAACTGGGTGAATAATGTAATTTGATGATCCTGAACCCTGGCTTGGATAAAAAAAACCACTTGGATTTCATTACTATATGCGTATATTTATCCACTATAAATTAAAGTCTATAATATACATTATGTATGTAAGTTACTCCATATGTATATTATACACATTACAAGTACAGTTTATCATCGTTTATCTTATCCGTATCATCAATCAGCATCATCACATTTCCAACAAAGTCTTACAGATTCAACCCCTTAAGCCCACTCTAACTAACTTTGGCTGATTGAGTGACAACAACAAATATCAATAAATCAAGAAGGATAAATAGAATAACCCAATCTTATTATCAATGAGCTTGTTTAAAAAATGTAGTTATTGAGTCTTCCAAACAATCAATGACTATACAATAGAGACTATATAGACTATAGAGAGAAGGGGAGGAGGAGGAGGAGGTTGAAGTCCATCTATCCAAAGGCATTCAATAAAGTCATACAAAACCTATAAATTGATATGTATTTGTGTATTGTATCTCTCTGGTTGTTAACAGCGTTGACGTTATAAAGTAGAAAGCCTTGACTGTGTACACTAATGTCGTTGATGTGTATGAGTGTATGTCTGCATGCATGATATAATGGTAACGATGATGGGTTCAAGTAGTGAATTGTGACTACGATTCCTAACAAACCAAACTATCATTATTATCATGAACGTATTCAACACAAAGCCAGCAAATACAAGTGAAGGCTGAGAGTTGTTAAACCAAACACACAGGACAAACTTTTATGATGATGATCATGATCATGAGTACTAAATTGAAAAAAAGTGCGAAAATACATCAGTAAATTAAGGATACGTCACATCTTCTCGCATTCATTTTATCTGTAAGTAAACCTCTCTCTCTCTCTCTCCCTAGCCTGAGTAATGTAGTTCGTGAGCATCAATACGGCCATTGTGTAGGTATTTATTAGTTTCGACAAATAACCACACATAGCAGGCATGGCTCTACACAGTGAATAATTACACGGCACGCCAACTCTTCTTCATCTTCATACACGACGGCCATAAACGAACTAAACAAATAAAAGCTAATCGAACTTAAACGAGGAGAAACGGGAAAAAAGGAAGGACAAAAATGTCGTGTACAGTAAATTAGGGGGAAATGAAAAAACGAGTGGTATCGTCATCCCACCATCCTCGTCGTCGTTTATAAACGTGCATAATGCATATAGTAACCCATCATTTCTGGACAAATCACATATCCACCTTACAAGATAACCCCACTAGCATCATGATCGCCATCTTGATATTCAGGTTTTGATGGTTAGGTAGTGGATAGGTGCTGGTGGTGCTGCCAGTAAGGAAAAATATGATGACAACGCCACGATGATGGTGTTTCGTTTGAAGTACCCGAAATTGGTACATAAAAGAGTTATCATTCATTGCAAAAAATATGCCGATGATGAACATCAACTGGTCTTGGTCTAATCACCGTCAAAATCGTCGTTTGCTTATAATATACTATCCCATCCCATTCTGCTGCCGGCAAGGGAATGAACTGTGAACTTATTCGAGAAGCCAGAATGCCTTGTGTGTGTGCCAGTGCCAGAGTGAGCGCGGTGGTGGTGTGGTGGCAAAATGATTGGCAACAGGCTGTCTGGTATTCAAGGAGGAACACTGAAAGAGTTGTGTGTAGTATTGAGCGAGGTAAAAAGAATAATAATAATAATAATAGCCATCAGCAGTATTTAGCAGTGTCAGTGGACGAAGCTACTACTCAAAACTGACACACTTTGCTTGTTAATATAGTAAACATGAGAGATTTCATGCTAAAATACGTTGGGATTATATGTAGACGATTAGGTATGAAATAACATGCCTTTGAATAATGTACACATTGTGTTCTACGCGTAACATTATATGTGTACGTATTTTTTATATTCCAATTCCAAGTCAATTTTTCAATTAAAGATAAACAACCAGAAAGAGCAAACAAATAGGATTTATCAACAGAAGGAATGACGCCACTTAGAGCACACACACACACACACACACAGAGTGTATTACTTACTGCTGACTTGGGTACCATGCTGGATTTTTTTTTTCAAAAAGGACAAAGATACACAGGACGATGCTGTGAGCATTATTGACAAAAGTGCAATAAAGGGTGTATAAAAACAAGCCCATTTTTTGCTGGATTAGGGGTTATTTAGATGACATGGTGATGATGTTAAATGCTAAATTTTTAATCTTTCGTCACCTAGTTCACGTTTAAACAGTATAAAATATGTTTAGGTTTCCAATCATGTACATTTTTTGGAAGACTGCTCCATTCAATCCTTTTCCATTAACACTTTTTTTCTGTTATTCCAAGTCCAACAAACCAACCCCACCTGCGCTCAACTCGCAATTGTGAACATAAATAGGTAGTCGATAGTATTTATCTGGAGATCTAATAATAATAATAATAATATTTATTTATTTATTTTCTGTTACAGTTGATGTAAGTAAAACACACTCCACTTACAACACAGAGGAGCAATAAACACAAGGTTCTGTCATTTTTATAGGTCTACTTTACTATTACTACTATCTCTACATCAACTACAACTTCTTCAGTGGCAAATAAAAAGGCAGTAAAATTTGATGGGATATAAATATAAATAGACAAATGTGAGGGAGAGGGGGATACAGAGACAGCATAAGCAAAGCTAGCCTGAACATGATAGTCTCTCATAAAAATTGATTAAATTACGTGCTCCCACTTTTTAATTCATACTTCATTATGAAAGTGGTTGGTCCACCCTTTTAATTGTTGCGTAACTTTATGTACACTTGTGTCAACGAGGAGGGGAGCACACACTTCTATTAGCCGAATATTGGTTGTAATTGGCAATGTTTTTCTGGAAGTACGTATGCAAGTAATAAAACAGTACAGAGCTCTAGCTCTCTCTCTCTCTCACTCTCTGGTGTATCTGGGTTAGGCTATTAGGCTCTCTTTCACACATAAAAATATATTACTCGCTTGAACTTGACTCCAGAAAGTCTATGGATCCAAGTGCAATCCTCGTCAATAATATGTAATGGGAGAAGGAAAAAGAGAAAAAAGAAACGCGCTACTTTTCTTCCCGCAAGTTAATCAAGTCAATAATATGTTTTGCAAAGATTGGCAAAAAAAAGTGGCGAATTAATTAATCTTTAAAAGGAACTTCTGCCCTTTCTTGACGTTAAATAATGATGATAAAGATAATGATGATGATTTTACAAGCTGGATGTTTACTCTTCGGGGTAAATTGCTCATAATATCGTGCCCATCTTGCCGAGGTGAGCCTCGTGTCAACTTAAGAGGAGGGAGAGAGTGTCATGGAATTATTCCATTTTGTCACTTGATGTCACAAAATGATTTATGCATGTACACCTTATACTTGGAAATGGAACGGACCGACCCCAAATTAATTGGTTGCTGCTGCGTGTCGGTTCGGTGAGTGATAAAAGTACCCTTTTGATGGAACTATTTAATATGTGTGCACAGGCAAAAATGAAAGAATGATCCATCATTTGAGCACTATAACCTCCTGGTGGGGTGGAGGTGGTACGTCAGTATGAGTTGAAGCTGGTGGATGCCAAAATTATAGAGAGAGAGAGGGGGAGAGGAAGAAGTTCATAAAATAATACGGCTACTTGTTTGTACTGTGCAGATAAAATTCAAAGGAAAGTAATAACATGATGCTTTGTCTGCAACGCAAACAACGCAACTGCAACGGTAGCAGTAAAAAAGAGAGAAAAATATCTGTATTCACTGCAGATGACAGAATGAGAGCTGAGAGAGGAGCTAATCGAAAGAGACGATGTACTGACTGGTTCTTACGCAAAGGGTTCTCAATATGGAAATCCGTGTGGGAGAGGTTACAAATAAAAGAGCATAAGTATAAATAATGCCTTACGTGTTCCCCACTCCCCCACATGTGCAGTTCATGAATCACTGGGTGGATGCATGAATAAACTGGAATTTCTTGCTTATTTGACGACTTAATTACAACCTGACCGGATTGATAAGAAGATATGACGATGATGCCAAATGCCACGTGAATTATGCTATCAATTTCAGTTGCAGACGATAAAACGTATAAAATTAATCGTATATTTAATCAATCGTGCCTGCATCATGTGCATGCACTGTCACACTGGCAGTATTTATAAACCGAAAGGTTAAGAAGAAGTAAAAATGTCAGGATTAGGGATGAGATGATGCACCTATCTGGATTGGTAGGCCATCAAACTCAATGGAATGGATCCCGTCGGTATAAGGACGGACGCAAGCAGGTAGATACAACCTTATCTCGACATTTTATAGTAACACAGGGAAATGCTATGCTGATATTAAGATACTAGATACTACCATGAATAATAAAATGATCTCCAGCTGGAGATGAAGACAACAGGGACGACCGCGAAGCAATCGCCCAAATAAACACTGTCATGCGAGCACAATAATAATGAGCCAAGAACTTGAATCTTGATCTTACCTGGGTTCTGTTGTGAATGGCAAGGAGAAGTGAATGGCATATTATGTGCCTATTTTTGTTCGGAGACGTTCGTTTGGAAAAACACGTTTGACGCTTACAGTATAATAGGAGTAGCGTAGATATTAAATAATGTTAAATGTTTTGGCACTCTAAAAAGACGTGTCTGTACTACAGAGTAAACAAAGCAGTTTGTTTGACATTAGCTTTATTTTTACCGTTAGTTTAACGTAAACAAAACTGTCCTTTGAATAGCTTATTGTTTTGCACAGCAGCGACGATCGACGCAGGAAAATATGTATTTTCAGACTTGTTAACGCGAAAAAAGTTCTGTTTTTTTGCAGGTACGACCATAGGTACAATCAGAAACACTGCCGCAGTTCTTTTGACTCCCCCTCAGTCAGTCAAGTGTTGACTTTACACAAGACTAATATGCACTTCAAGATATTTATGTAAGGGCCCAGCCCCTTTAAAGTCATTTTTTCTTTCTTTTCTATATGCCTTTATGGAATTCTCGGCAGAAGAGGCCGCACACA